>APFE030781463.1:0-10490 GCA_000404065.3 Pinus taeda
GGTTATTGCCCAGTAGTCATAATCCTTCCCATTGAACTGTGGGAATTGAGGGTTAAACAAACCCATGCTAGTGCTTGTGCTAGCCATTCCTTGCATTCTCAGCTATGCTTCTAAATCCTTGACTGTATATTTAAAACAACTGACTATTGCTACCAAAAGACTCCTTCCTTCAGCTTCTTTGTCTCCTACAAAGAGCCTAAACCTGCTCTGATACCACTGTTGGGTATTTTTTTGCTGTTACTATGTTTGAGATGGATAAATACCAAAACCATAAACTATAAAACACAGAGGCAATGCTCTGTTTCCTTACACCAGGATCTTTTACTCAGAGAAGTCTTTTAAAAATAATTGCACAGGACAGAGTATTTCACCATCATAAAATTTCCATTCATTAAACAAAAACATTTACATATTCATCCTCTTTCACTCAGAGGGATTCACCAAAACATTTACTCTGCCTCCTATGAAATTTTACACAACTGTGTGTAAATATTTCATTTACATTCACTGCTGTGTGAAAACAAAATTTACAGGGAGTTACAGATTTACCTTTTCACCTGTGTGAAACAACTCATGGATTTGAAACAAAACAAGCTACTGGTTTTTCATTCACTTCTCCTCCTGCACTGCTGTGCAATCTTACATTACAAATCAAAAACTTTACTCTGCTGCATGAAAATCACTTTTACATTACAGACCCAAAATATCTATGCACTTCTGTGCATTCCCTGCAATACAAAATTAAGTCTCTGTGTTTTTACATTCGCTGCTGCGAATTTACATTTTCCTTCCCAGGTGCTGCGGACCCCTGTCTCCTCTGTTCTTCATATATAAATTACATTACATATTTCATTTTTAATCCCCGCGGGTGTTTTTGTTTTCATGACCAAAAAACATAGAGTCAACGCTCTATATTAAAACATATATTAAAAATAAACGTACGCCCATACATTCGTATCCACGAAATATTAACTTCGTCGTAAATAAAATTAAAAACCCTACCAAAATAATTGTCAGCTATTTAACATACGGGATGGGCAAAACGTATGGACCACACCATATTAATTTTATATCGGGCCGTATGTACTTTCCTTGAGATGGACGGCGGAGAGAGTCAGCATAAATCAAACGGCGGAGATTGCATATCGGAGGACCTTTCTGACAGCCCTTTAACCCATCGTGCAGCTTCCTTAAATCGACGGCGTTAAACACTGGAGGTAAATCAACGGATGAGGACGATATCGGAAGGGGTTAGCTGGGTAAAAGTTACCTTCCGATGGATTGTCAGTGCTGATGTCAGGCCAGCATCAGCGCTTGAACAGCTGTCAGCTCCCAATTGCATCGGAGCTCGATGCACGGAAACCACTTTGCGTTGAGAGGTGGTGCGATATGAGACCGGTGGTTTAGGTTTGAACTGGGTGGTTTTCTGAGTTGCCGTTGACTGCTGGTTTGCGCGGGTAGTGAAATTATATTTTCAACAACAATTAGTGCGCCCTCCAACACATGTAAATAATAATTTGATTGGGCATCTACTATATGGGGAGATTTACTTACATAAATGATATTAGCACCTGAGGCTTCCAAGGATTCCAGCAGCTGGACTTTCTCAGGCTTAGAAGCAACAGTACTGGCCGAGTCTCTGACGAGAAGGAAGGTGGGATGGCCGAGATCGAGGCTGGCTTTGGCAATATGACGACCAATGTAGCCTGTTGCGCCAACTATCAGAATCCTGCTCTTCTCCATATTGCAGGCCAACAAAAGTATGGGAATACAAGTTCTTCTGGTGCACATATATAACAAAAAAATTGAAACTTCGAGACTCTCTGTTTGACTCTAATTCGCAAATATTCGTAAATTTCACGATCGGATATCTTTATTTAAATTTTACAAGAAATTAGTATTATGAGCTAATTTGGAGGGTCAATGCTTTAATTTTTTTATTTTTTAATTATATTTTTATATTTTTCTATTATTTTTATTTAATGAATACAGTTAATTCTATATTTCATTTTAAAGTGATATTAATATATTAAAAATACAATTTAAATAAATATAATTAATTAAAATATAATAATAAAAATATAAAAACCTAAATATATAAAAATAATAACATATATATTAATAAAATAATATAGTTAATTATATTTTTATTTTTAATGATGACATCAACAATACAATATTATTAATTATTTTATTTTGTGAAAAAAAAAATAAGATTTTTATATTTTTTAGTTAATTAAATTACGTTAAACTTCAACTGAATTACGAACCTTTATATGGTCTTTATTTAATTTTAAAGTGATTTCAATAAATAAATAATTAATTACAAACTTAAGTTTCGTAAAATTTTAGAATTTTTAAGATAAAACGTAATTTGAATATTGAAACTTAATAAATTAATAAAAAAATTGATGTTGTCCTAAGTAATTAAATTTTATTTAAATAGAACCTTTTTATACAATTCTTCACTTGAAATTTTTATAAACGCGTGTAACTTCTTAGTTAGTCTATGAATGGCCTTCTCACCAAGAGCTTTTTAACTGATTCGCAGCCTATCTCAATCTGATTTTGTCACGTTGTCCTTTAGTGTTTCCTTTGATGTATAACCTTCGTTGACCCAGATTTTGATTCTGTATCATACGCCACATACTATAGCTGGCATTCAAATAAACAATTTGAGTCGATTTGCACGCAAGTGCATGATAATGATGGTCGGGCGGGTGTGTTTGCACGCCCCCTGGCCGGTTTCGAGTCCTGCGAAGGCGGCTGCTGCACCATATGTTGAGTAATGGTGGTGTCACATCACCATGACTCAAGTTCCTAATGAAACTTACTTTCATAAACATCCAATTTCTTTTTTAATTTTATATTAATGACATAGGACGATATAAAAGTAACACTCACAATTAAATATAAAAATATTTCAAAAATCTACCACCAAATTTCTCTGGCAACTGTTTAACTTGATGCCAGGTTTAAATCAAGAGCATTAAATGTATCTAACTATTGATTGTTCGTTGCATGATATGACACTTGTGGTACCAATATTTTCCAGGTCGCGTGCGTGTTTAGTTAATATGTAAGAGATCAGTGGACCTGGAATTCTAATAAAAACTCATGGAGAATTGTTTTCACGACTTTAAATTCCAAAGAAGTTCTTTAATTTTCTCTTTTAACGGCACCTACAACGAAAAATTCTAAAGGAGTTCTTTAATTTCGGCTTTTAAAGGCACTTACAACTTGAATAGTAGGAGCAGACTTTGCTAAGACTTTGAATAGCAGCATAGCAGCAGTTCTAACATAGAGGAGCATTATAACGGGAGTCAACAATCTCCCCTCAACGCGAGCCCAGTGTGTTTCGAACTCGAGACTTCTAGCTCTGATACCATTTGTTGGAGTCACAATTCCCATTACACTACTGGGAATTTCTGATGATTCCAAACAAAATGACTGAACAAAACAAAGTGCTATGTTTTTCAACACAGCGGAAACTAAAATTGTTTTGCTGCAGAGAGAGTTTCAGCAACACAAATAAAAATTTCTGATGATTCCAAACAAAATGACTGAACAAAACAAAGTGCTATTTTTTTCAACACAGCAGAAACTAAAATTGTTTTGATGCAGAGAGAGTTTCAGCAACACAAATAAAAACTTCTATTCATTAACAGGAAACCAATTGTTATATAAATCATCTTCCTCACACAGGGATTTCACAACTAATGTTACAAAAAACATCTTCCTCACACAGAGGGATTTCACAACTGTTGTTACAAAAGCATCTTCCTCTTAACAGAGGGATTACAACCAGGGAACACTTCACTTCCACACAAATAAATTTACTCTGTCTCTGCTTTGAGATTTTACACTGCTGTGTGTAAAACATTTCATTTCACTGAACAACAAAAGACATTCCCATCACACTGCTGCGTGTTTCTCTGCATTACATTTCATTCTTAAAAATGACATTAGCGCCGCTGCTTTGCCTATGCACTGTTGTGCATTAAAAAGACACTCTCAACAAAAAAACTTTTCACACGCGCTGCTGTGCATTCCATTTCGTTTTCACTCAATGAAGATAACAAAAAAAACTTCACGCTGCTCTGTTCTATTTTTACTTCGCACTGTTGTGCAATTCTTTTCTCCCCTTCACGTGCTACTGCGTACTTTAGTTTTCACTTTTAACAACAAAACTTACATTACGCTGTTGTGTATACCCTTTTGTCTTTCACTCACATTTCAACAGAAGACTGCTCTCTCCACACTTCTACGCTGCTGCATATTCCTTGGAAGCACATTACATTGTTTATGCAATGAACAACATAAACCTTTTATCACGCTATTGCGTGCTCCTTCTCAGTTCACACTGGTCAACCAACTGATATTATAAATCCTCAAGCGGAGCCAAGAGGTCGGCGCGCTTGTTCTTCTCTTTTTCGCATTGCTATGCGTTACCCCTAATTTTTGCTTCTTCGCACTATTGTGCGTTTCAGTTCATATTCAACAAAAAAATAATTACATGACAATACATTTTTTTGTGCCATATTGTCGTGGATAAAAAAACAATATAATTAAAAACATTTACCAACAATCTACGACTGCAGTAAATTTCATTTAATTGCTTCACTGACAGGAATCGGCGGTCAACCAAAAAAAACTTTCACTTCACGCAAGTCATGGTGCAGACTTGAATGCAGCTTTGGATTAATCGGATGGTAGACAATCTTCAGTTCAATTAAACGGTTATCGCTCGCCCAAACCAAACGAACGTTACCTCCCGATGAAAAGATGTTTTGGAACAGTGGCTCCGGGCACGTGTCAGTAGTTGATTGTATCGCTGCCATTTGAGGAAAAACCACCGCTTGGTGAAAAGCGGTGCAATGGACACTGGCGGTTTCCTGGAGTGGATTTACGGTCACCGTTTAATGGTCGCTTCCGACAACATTAGCGCTGATGCGTCTACCCCCACTTCACACTTCTACACTGCTGTGTTTTCTTCTTATTACATTCTCAACAAAACAACAACTTTACAATCACTTCACACTGCTGTGTGTATTCTTCTTGCATTCGTTGAGGCGAGTTTTTTCTTTGCACACACATTAACAAAAGCAAAAACAAGCATATATATTGTTTTACTTGCCATACTCCCGTGAAAATAAAAAACAATAAAATTAAAATCTTACCGACGTTTACCAACTAGAGTAAATTACATTTAATGTTTTACTGACAAAACTGGCGGTAAATGAAACATCTACTTCACGTCAAATTCATTTGTTGCAGGCCTTTACAACAACCTTGATTTTGAGAAAATGGTGAGATATGTGATTTGCGTTTTGGATCGCATCGCAACATTGCGTCGGCGGAAGAGAAAACAAGTGAAGCATTAACATGAGTGTGATTTGCGATTTGTGATTTGCTCGCATCGCGAAATCGCAATCGGCGCAAAGCAGGGGTGCAACAGGTTAATGTGCGATAACGATCTGCGATTTGATCGCATCGCGAATGAAGAAAATGGAAATAGCGGGGAACTCCAATGGCGGTTTTCCTACTGCAGTTGGAATTAGCATTTCAACACTCCCCTTTAATTTCAACTGCTGGGTTATCAGACATACCCAGACATTTCATTAAAAATTCAAAATTTTTCTGCCCCAATGGTTTGGTCAGAATATCTGCAACCTGCTCCTTCTCTGCTCTTGTGGCAGATTTAATTCCATATCTCTCCCCTATAAGAAGATCCATATGATAAAGTTCTACCACGGTCTTCATCAAATCTCCAATCTCTTCCTCTGTCATATTGACAAGGGTGTTGGCAGTAAAGCCCATCTCGGCCATCTTGGCAAGAGTTACGTATCGAACTCCATACTCTTTAAATAGATCTTCAAGGAACTTCAATTCCTTTCTTCCATTCATGGGTTCTGTCAATTTCCTATCCTTAATTGCTTCTTCGAAATGAACAGGGTCATCAACATGACAATATAAAGCAAACAAAGAGTTCATACCTTCATTTGGTGTACAAGTGCTTGAAGAAGCACTTGAATTTCCTCCTTGTGGTGTGCTAGGAGAAGCACTTTCATTTCTCCTCAAGGGTGTCTCTTGCTCCCCTTGTGTTGATGCTGCTTTCTGGGGATGTATTTCAGCCATATCCTCATCATCTTCATCATGAGACAAACAATTTTTAACGTTCACTATTTTCTCTATGCTCTCATCACAAGCTTCCTCCTCAGTGAACTGAGGTTTTGTTGTCTTCACTTTCTCCATGCCTTGATAGGCTATCTTGAGAGTTTCCCATGCTTATTTCGATCTCTCGGTTGCTGCTATCCTTTCAAACACATTCTCATCCACTGCTCGATACATATAGTAGAGGGCTTTACAATCCTTCTCCTTATTCATCTTCAGCAGTTCTTTCTCTGCCTGAGTTAAGTTATTAAACTCATTTTCATCTACTGGTTCTTCAAGACCATCCTCAACAAATTCCCATACGTCTCATGAGAAAACAAAACTCTCATAGCTATTGCCCAATAGTCATAGTTTTTCCCATTAAATAATGGGAGCTAGGTATTACAGATACCCATGCTAGTGCTGGTGCCAACCATTCTTGCACTCTAAACTATGCTTCTAAATACTTGACTATGTATTAAAACAACTCACTATCTTCAACAGCAACACAAAAAAAAATTGTGAAATACCTTAGATTTTTTATTCAGTCTTCACACTGCTAAGCTTCTCCAACAAGAAATCCTTCCTTCAACTTCTTTGACACCTTCAAAGAGCCTAGACTAGCTCTGATACCAATGTTGGAAATTTCTGATGATTCCAAACAACAATAAAACTGAACAGAACAGAGACTGATGTTCTGTTTTTAACACACAGGATCTTAGCATATGGAAGCTAAAAACTATCTTGCTGAGGACAGAGTTTCAACAACACAAGAAAATTTCTATTCATTAACAGGAAACCAACTGTTACATAAATCCTCTTCCTCACACAGAGGGATTTCACAACTGCTGTTACAAAAGCATCTTCCTCTTAACAGAGGGATTACAACCAGGGAACGCTTCAGTTCCGCACAAATAAATTTACTATGTCTCTGCTTTAATATTTTACATTGTTGTGTGTAAAAATCTCTTCATTCGCACTGCTCTTCACAATGGCGCTCACGCTGTAATATCTCTGCACTGATGTGCATTACATACTTTGTCTTCTCCTGAAAAACATTACACTGCTGTGTGTAAAACTTTCAATATATGTGCGTTGTTGCGTCTCACATCACCTCTCTATCACTGCACTGTTATGCATAAAACAACTTCTTACATTACTCTCGCGATACTGCGCATTACATTTCGTGTTCTCTCAACAAAACAAAATTACCCTCGCGCTGTTGCGCATTACATTACAGTTCAGTTTCATGAACAACAAAAAAAAACATTTCTTCACGCTGCTGCGTGCTCCCACTCGTATTCTCAAATGAACAACTACACCATTACCCATCGTACTGCTGTGCATAAAAATTTCTACTTGGCACTGTTGCGTCTACCCTCACTTCACACTTCTACACTGCTGCGTTTTCTTCTTATTACATTCTCAACAAAACAACAACCTTACAATCACTTCACACTGCTGTGTGTATTCTTCTTGCATTCATTGCAGCGAGTTTTTTCTTTGCACACACATTAACAAAAGCAAAAACAAGCATGTATATGGTTTTACTTGCCATACTCCCGTGAAAATAAAAAACAATAAATTAAAATCTTACCAACGTTTACCAACCGGAGTAAATTACATTTACTGTTTTACTGAAAAAACTGGCGGTAAATGAAACTTCTACTTCACGTCAAATTCATTTGTTGTAGGCCTATACAATAACCTTGATTTTGAGAAAAGGGTGAGATATGTGATTTGCGATTTGCGATTTGCGTCGGCGGAAGAGAAAACAAGTGAAGCATTAACATGAGTGCGATTTGCGATTTGATCGCATCGCGAAATCACAATCGGCGCAAAGCAGGGGTGCAACAGGTTAATGTGCGATAGCGATCTGCGATTTGGTCGCATCGCACAATCGCATCGCAAAAGAAGAAAATGGAAATAGCGAGGAACTCCACTGGCGGTTTTTCTGCTGCAGTTGGAATTAGCATTTCGACATACACCAAAACCCGCTGGTGTTAGTAAACATACACATCGCTATATTTAAGCACATGCCACGAAACACATGGGGAGAGTTGATCTTCTACACTGCCATTAACGAGGAGCCAACATCATCATTACGTCAACCAAAAAGAATTCAATTCAAAGGATCGTGGAAGGGCTAAAAAGTTATCTGTAGCTATCAGCTCATTAATTCGTTGCATGATATGACTTTAGTGGTACCAATATGTTCCAGGTCATGTGCGTTTACTTAATATGTAAGAGATCAGTGGACCTGGAATTCTTGCGGCCTCAGTTAAATGCTTCCTCACAATAATTGATAATCGAAATTGATAATAGGTATTATCCAAATTGTCTCACTGCAACGGAGAGATACAATGGTGGACAGTCACATGAAATCCCTTGAACATGTGTAGGAGACGATGAAAAATTTGATGGAAAGATTGTTAGTCTATGGAGAACATGTTAGATGCCATGAGGCAAAGGAATGGCATGGAAGATAGGGCAAGGAGGGCACATTTGACATTTTTAGACAAAAACTATGAATTCGTCAATGGAAATTTGAGAGAATGTAGGTTTTCATGGAGTATGAACTAGTTGTTTTGGATAATAGGCTGAGAAAGAAGGACGCAGACTTCTATAGGGGAAAAGGGCCACTGGGATGACCCGGACATGAGTGAGGAGATGTCAAGGAAGAAGGAACAAAATGTTATTGATTGAGAAATAAATGATAAGGATGATGCCTCCAAATAAATAAGAATGGATCCTGAAGTTAGAGCTTCAGCTCCGAGATAATTTGGAGTTTGCTTTTTTTTGTTGTTGATGTTTTATAAATTTACATTATTGTTAAGAATTTATTACAAGGTATATGGACTATATTTGTATAAAATAGTAGTTAAAAATTTTCATAAATGTATAAAATAAATTTTATGAACATGTATAAACAATACAACATCAGAACAAGCTAAATTTTGTAAAACATCAGAACAAGCTAAATTTTGTAAAAGATTCTAGTTTGGAAACCAGATTTTATTTATAATATAAAGCTACTATCTCTTCATTAAAAAAAAAAATTAATACATTTACCATATTTTCTACACTATCTTTTCATAAAAAAGTCCTTATCACCGATTTTCATCAATTTTCATGTCTTATACAAAATAAAGCTACATATAAGGAATTGAGCTAAATTGAATGGTTTAATTAATGTTTTTCCTGTTTTTTAATAATTTAACAATACCAAAAAGTTAAGCATAAATTATCTAATTGTTTTTGTTTCAAGAATTTTCAAACTTGTAACAATCGTTTGAACTAACAGTCGCGTAGCACCAAAGTAAAAAATGAACAACATGGGGATGTTCCATATTTTGTGGACATGGGTTAATATCCACCAAATTTCAAGCCATTGTATACAGTAACAGTAAGGTGAATTTTAAAAAAGAAGACTGGGTTAGCATAATTAAATTAAATTTATATGTTAAACATAAACAAAGAATAAGTTTCCAAATCAGATACAAATCCAAAATTAAGTTCTTGATCATATTCATATTTACTCATGAATCTAGATTTTATGCAAATGTAACAAACCACAAATTTGTACAGATCCAAAATTAAGCTCCAGATCGTATCCATATTTACTTATGAATTAGATTTATGCAAATGTGACAAACCACAAATTTATACATATGAAAATTACCAAAGAGTCCAATACTAATAAATAGATAAACTATGAAATTTCTAGGAGCCTCACAATCAATCAAAGTGAGAGATTCCAATTGTAAATCATTATTAACTAAATGATTCCTGGATAGGTCTTTTTTACTTTATATACTTATATAAATATAAGTGTGATATAAAAAACATCACATTAATGAATATTTTGATGAATAAAAGACTACAAGTTTACCACTTAAAAATATATTTGATATATAAAATTAATTGCAATTTAAAAAAAATATTAATAATAAACTCCATAATAATCAACTCAAAAATTAATTTGAAATGAAGAAAAGAAAACAACAAAATAATTCCAATTTTATCATATACTTTAGGTTTTCATGTTTATACACGTATGCTAATTTTGTAAAATTATTTGTCCCTATATCTTCTCTCTGTTTCCACATCATATTCAAAACAAAACAAGGCAGGAAACTTTACGGCCCCGAGGCTTTTGCTATTACAGTACCCATGTCAAACACACTGGTCAAGCTATTCTTCTTCTATAGTGGTGTATTTCATGTCGGGGTACAGCTCACTCACTTCCACACCTCCATCTCCAATTTTGAAGTTGGTTTGATCTCCCTTCATGAAAAATGAGTATCGTAATGACAGTAAAAGACCCGCAGCGAACG
>APFE030781469.1:11678-31107 GCA_000404065.3 Pinus taeda
TATAGCTACACAAGAGGGAAAGATCAAGTATATCGATGCTATAAATATAACTTCATTGGTCAATGGAGACACTGTACAAACATAATCAGTTATATATGAATGTTCTAATACCAATACTTTTATGCATCAAAAACCTCAAATTCATCAAGGGGAATGTGTAGAGAAGGGACAAATTCTGGTGAATGGTGCGACTACTGTAGGGGCAGAACTATCTTTGGGAAAAAATGTTTTAGTAGCTTATATGCCATAGGAAGGATACAATTTTGAAGACGCCATACTCATTAGTGACGTCTTAGTATGATGAGATATATTATACCTCTTTCCATTTATCTTAAGATACGGATGAAATCTGTATGACGAGCCAGGGGTCTGAAGAATCACTAGAGAGAAATACCTGCATTAGATTGCTCATTCACTTCGTTCATTTGGACGAAAATGGTCTTGTAATGCTAGGATCTGGATAGAACAGGTGATGTTTTGGTAGGTGAAATTAACGCCTCAAAACAATAGGAGAATCATTATTGTACCCCCAGAAGGGAGGAAAAGGGAAATTACAACCATTTATTTGGTATTGATGGTAATCCACTGCGAGAAAATTGTCTCAGAGGACCTATAAGTGGAAGGGATCGAGTTATTGAGGTGAAATGGATCAATAGAGTAGATAATTCTAGTGATAATGTGGAAACAATCCATGTATATATATCACAAAAATGTAAGATACAAGTGGGTGATAAATTAGTTGGAAGGCATGGTAATAAATATATTATTTCAATAGTTTTGCTTGGACAAGATATTCCCTATTTGCAAAATGGAATACTAGTTGATATGGTATTGAATCCATTAGGGGTACCTTCATGAATGAATGTAAGACAAATATTTTAATGTTTTCCCAGTTTAGCAGGAAACCTTATGAACAAACATTATAGAATAACACCTTTTGATGAAAAATACGAGCGTGAAGCTTCGAGAAAACTATTGTTTCCTGAACTTTATAAAGCTAGTGAGCAAATAGCTAATCCATGGGTATTCAAACTAGATCATCTTGGAAAACATAGATGAATTGATGGAAGAACAAGAGATGTTTATGAACATAATGTTACACTAGAAAAAGCTTATATGTCGAAATTAAGTCATCAAGTTGATGAGGGAAATACATGCATGTTTGAGTGCACCTATGCACGGTTAAACAACACCTATTGAGGAAAATCCAAACGAGGGGGGCAACAAATAGGAGAAATGGAAGTTTTTGCTCTAGAAGGTTTTGGTGTTGCCTATATTTTACTAGAGATTCTTACTCTCAAATTTGACCATATTAGAACTCGTAATTAATTACTTGGTGACATTATCACTAGAGGGCCAATACCTAAACCTAACACTGCTCCAAAATATTTTTGATTGCTCATTTGAGAATTATGATCTTTAGCCCTAGACTTGAATCATGTTATTATACCTGAGAAAGACTTTCAGATAGATAAAGAGGAATTTTTATCACAATAAATTGAGATCTTTTATGATTGACTAGAATAAACATCAACAACTTCAAATTGGATTAGCTTCTCTCGAACAAATTTGTGTTTGGTCCGAAATTTGTTTACCTAATGACGAGATAGTTGGATAGGTGACTAAACCTTAGTCTCTACATTATTAAAGTAATGAAGCTGAAAGAGATGGTTTGCTTTGTGAAATAATCTTTGGACCTATCAAAAGTAGAGTTTGTGCTTGTGGAAATTCTCCAGGGATCGAAAATGAGAAGATAGACTCAAAATTTGCACACAATGTGGAGTTAATTCGTTGATTCTTGAATTTGAAGATATCAAATGGGATACATAAACTAGCATGTTGTGGTTCACGTATGGTATTTGAAATTCCTTCCTAATTATATTACGAATCTATAGCCAAAGCTTAGAAAGAATTAGAAGGTCCAACATATTGCGATGTGCGACTTGATCATAAGTTCCAATCATACAGATCTGTAATCTAGAATTGTCATCCTATTCAATCTGATTGGGATTCCTTTAGCTCTGGCATGCCCCTCTAGAGGAGTAGCATCAAGCTCAAAATTATAAGCATCTTTTCAAGTGTTGAGAAAGAGGAATTAGTCCAAGGTTATATATTCTATATCAAATTGCTAATTGAATCGTGAAAAACTTCTTTCAGATGTAATTTGAAAGTCTTCTCTTTTATTTGGTTAGCCAAATAGAGGTAATCCAAACTGAAGAATGGCATAGGAGTCTATCATCGCACATATGCTTCGATCAATAGTATTGTAACCATCAAAGTAAAGAAAAGCAAGCAGGAAACTAAAGGATCAAATGGAATGAGATAAAGAGAAGTAAACCCCTAATTGAAGGCCTTTCAAGAAGAAAAACATTGTTCTAAAGGGAGGAGACTACTCAATAATTCCATATCTATGTTGTAGAATCATAAACATAAAGGAATACTCAATTTCACTTGGAACTTGAGCAGAGAGTTGTGATCTCTCTTCAGAGTGAAAATGAGTTTTTTGGATATATATATATACTTTTAGTTACTTGAGTCAGATGAGAGGAAACTTTCACATCCGATCCTGAGGAGGGGAAAACTTAGAATAACCTATCCAACTCTTTTTCTTGCTAGGCCCATAACTAACAAACCAAATTTATTGAGATCACGGGGTAAATTCAATTATGAGATTCAATCTTAGAGAGATATTATTCCTCATTACCTCTCTACTCATCCTCATTACCTCTTTGCTTGGGGTTCTGGAACATTTCAAGAGATATAAATAGCTACTGGGGGAGATGTTATTGGGGAACAACTAATAGGTATGGATCTACAAATGATTATAGATCATTCACATGTGGAATGAAAGAACTTGGTGAAATTGAAATGGAATATATTGGAGGAGAATGAAGAATCTACTATGGATAGATGGGAGGATGAAAAAATTTGAAGAAGAAAAGGATTTTCTAGTTGGACGCATGAAATTGGCTAAACATTTTCTCCAAACAAATATAGAAACAAAATGGATGGTCTTATGCCTATTACCAATTCTTCATCCCGAATTGAGGCCAATCGTTCAATTAGGGGAAGTTGGACTTATTCAACCTAGATGTGAAAAGTGTGGGAGAAATTGGTATCCCAACCAACTTTGAAGTATATTAAAAAAAGACAAGGATTCAAATTCACTCATCAATAGCTACATTGCTTACTAGGTAGCTATATTCCTCTAGTAGATGCTTCAGGGGAGGAGTTCACTTATATTGTTCTTTGACACATAAATATGTGGTTGTCATCTCCATTTGTGCAATAAAGGAGTTGAACAATTTCCCCCTTGGAGGAGGAAGAGTTGGACACAGGGTGAGTTTTATTGCTAAGAGAAGTTATAATCCTTTGATTTCCACTAGCATAAATGCATCGAGTTATTGAATGAGATTCCCATGACAACTTTGTCTGTCATAGTTCCCATCTATTGAAGGTGAGAATTATCTTTTAAAGCCACGAATTTTGCAAACAAAGTCTTCATCCCACTATCTAACTACTAATATTGTATTTTTCTCTTGCCAATGCTTGTCTCATCTCTTTGAGTTCTTTGTAGTGCATGATTAGGTGGTGAACCAAACCACCAAAACTCCAATCCATTATTTTGGTAGTCTATTCTAAATTCTAGCACTCACCAGGGTGAGGGACAACAAATTTGGGCTTAGGGCCCTGTTATCCACCACTAGTGGGTGACCCCATAGGATAAATGTTCTCCTATATTTATCTTCGACAGGTAGTCAGTAGCCCCTAACAGCCACTAGTGTAGCCGATATATTATGCCAGTTGATCTCTGCTCCCTGAACCAGTCATGCCCCCTTTCTCATATTTTGAGAGCATATTTTTGAAGGTGGCCCATCAAATCCTAAATGTATTTTATTCATTGTGAAATTGGTTGCTTATGATTGCTTTTCCTTGGGTACATTGGGTATGGATTATTGGGTAACTTAGAAAAGGAAGGGTACATTGACTATGGATTATTGGGTGAATTGGAAGAAGGAAGGGTTTTAACTTTAGTCTTGTTCCCTCACCTAAAATGGGGGGGTTAATCCTCAATCCTAGTCCCATGGGATCTCCCCTATTGGCTTATAGTTTCAGGATGGGCACTAATTGGGAAACCCTGATTTTGGTAGCAAGGTCCCGTTTTCCCATTTCATATTTTTCATTCCCCTCCACACATTACATGTCATGTATTATCATCTTCCCACTCTAGGTCCACATGATCATTAGGTCCACAAGGCTCTGGTACATCCCTCACCTTGTCCACACATATGGGTTAGGCCTGGAAATGTTGCCTCAGAAGTTGATGCAGCTAAAGAAAAAGATAAAATCATATCATGGCCGCATACAAAAGAAAATAATATCACAAAATACAAAAGATGGTCGGGACATTATATTAGTGCATGGGCAAAAGCCAAACATGAGATCTACCCCTTCATTATGCCCATCACCTTAGTTCCTAGGGCCCCATGAGTTCCCCCAACGTCGTTAAGAAACCCATGCACGGGGGTAATAAATTTTGAGTGTCCATGTTCTTTTTATTAGAAATTCATAATGTATGGTGGCTAATGTGTTTAAAACTCTAGGTTTTTTAGTAGCATATTGACAAGAATTGGCATGGAGAAAGCCTAAGAAAAGTCAAACATTTATTCATCATGTGTAAGATAAAAACATTAATATTTACATGAAATATTTCATAAAGGAATTGCTCCAACCACATTTTTATTCTATTAGTAAATCTATTTTGGTAAACACAAAGTTGTTGAGAGAAAAACATAGATAAGATATCTATTGTTAATTATCTAAATTGTCCCTCAACATTATATAATAATGTTAGTATTGATGATATTGCTAATTCAATTTACATCTAACTGAGTATTAACTTTTATTATACAATAATAATTTCTTCAAGAATGATTTTTTGACCAAATTTCCATTAGGCCATCAAAAATTAAGTTGGAATACGTTAAGGATTGAGAAGAGTTTATGGATGAATAGGATAACTAGTGAGAGTTATGTGGAACAAGTTCACGTGATGTGGCATATGAAAGAGTATTAGAATTGATGATATTATTAATCATAGAAGATAAACCAAGATGATGTGGGATAATTACTAGTCAAAATTTTGATTTCTCGTTTCCTTGATAGGTCCTCTAATATTCATATTTTAATTACTATTAATTTGTAAAGAGTTAAATGGACCAATAATGTATAATTTGTAGGTTTTAACCCTACACAATTAATTGTTGCAAACATATTCTTACTAAAATAGAAAATATGCAATGGAAAAAACACATATTAACATAGATATTTTACCTCAAAAACCCAAACCGAGAAAATCATAAGGATATTTTAGTATATTTTCTTCTTTATAGTATTATAATACAATATACATATCATGTGGCATCCATAATTTTTCAATCTATTTACTCTATATTAGAACACAACCATAGTTCCTTAACAGAAACTACAAAACTATGGGATGAAACACCATATCCAACAAAACCACTAAAGGAAAAAATTGTGTTAAAAAAACTACCAAAAATGGATGCAAAAATCCACTTGTAATTTTTTTTGGGGGGAACTAACCCTAAACCCTTGTGTAGAGGGGGGTTATGTCTCCCTGCATCCAGTTAAATGTACAATGCATAGAGGTAGTTGTGCAAAGAATGTAAAACATGCCCAACTATAATGCCCTTCTCTAGTTGACTGAATTTGATTCTACATTAGCCTTGATATAGCATTAGGGATCATACATTATTCTTTTAGGACCTCAAGTTGAGGATCTAGTTATTTTACTTTTATTATTAGATGTGATAATAATTGTGTTGTATTAGTTTGATGTTATGATGATGATAGTTGTGATGGACATGTTTGATGACTATGTGTAATCATGTTGATGAATTCATTATATTGTTTTATTTACATATTTTGAGGACTATCTTCTTGCTTACAATTAGTGATTGTGTTGGTGATTATTTCATAATGTAATTTAATGTGTGCAATTATATCGATGACTAACATTATTAGCAGATATTGTTGATGATTATTGATTGTGGCAAGAGCCCACTCAGATGCAGATATTGGTGATGAGTCAGAGACCTTTGGTTTGATCGATTGCATACTATTAACAATAAAATTTGAAGTTCAAATTAATATTTTGTTATGACTACTAATGGCATCATAATGGCTACACGAATAGGTCAATTCTTGGTCAAACAACCCACACATGGGTGATGGGGCTATACAAGATAGATGGAACTTCATGGGAGGGGTGGGACAACATCCTTGATTCCACCAGCTAACACTCTCACCCTAACCTGATATGGAAGGTGTTTGGATACCTTTGCCTTGAAACTCATGATGCCATGAGAGTAGACCTTGGATTGGGTCGTTCATAAGGATTTATTAGGGGACATGCATCAAGGAGGTTCCTTGATCCCCAACACTATTAGTCTCACCATAGAGGACGACACAAGAAATGACAATGGTCTCTGTCATCGTGCCTATTTTCTCCCCTCGTAGCCACAGATGCTTGAAGGGAAAACAATGTAGCACCCTTGGAACTTCAAAGGGATGCTCTTGAAGGGCATGACCAACTTGGAACCCTTGATATTCAAAAGAAAAATATGAAAGAGAAGTATGGGTTGATGATCATGCAATGATTAGCACTAATTCACATAATGTAGTAAGTAGGTTTTTAGAATCAAATTAATTAAATTAGAAGCAAACCATGGGAAAAAAGGAAAATAGGAAGAATTGTAAAAACTGGATCTAATGAGTAACTCTACCCTCCTCACATTTGGAAAACCTTACGTATATAATGTGTAATTAAAATAACTCCAAAATATGTAAATTATTATAATAGCAAAAGGGGAAGGGGACATAGAGTTAAATTAGAAACATTAATATAATTAGAACCATTAATCTAAGGATAGTTTAACCTCATTAAGAAAAGAGGGTTGTGTATGAAATTAATGAATAATAATTTGAAATTAGAGAAACTTAGTTTCATGAGAGAACCTCCATGTGACAAAAGCACATCACAAAAATCTCCATCCGAGATTTCAACTTGAGATAAACTAAGGGGTAGTTGGGGAACAAATATGAGACCTACCAATTGACTTTAGTAATGAACACAAAATAGAGAGTATAAAAGCTGATCAAGGGACAACTAGGAGAACAAATGGGGAATCATGTAGGGGTGAAGGAAAATATCCCTTTTAATAAGAAATTAAGTAAATAATTTTAGGAGATCCTTCGTGAGAAGTTTACAT
The DNA here is from genome assembly GCA_000404065.3 of Pinus taeda. Classification (NCBI taxonomy): domain Eukaryota; kingdom Viridiplantae; phylum Streptophyta; class Pinopsida; order Pinales; family Pinaceae; genus Pinus; species Pinus taeda. The sequence goes on from APFE030781469.1 coordinate 18,974, forward strand.
ATGGATAAATAAATAATCAAATTATTGGATTAACAGAAAAAATAAATAAATAAATAATAAAATAAAAAATAAATAATAAATAATAATAATAATAATAATAATAATAATAAAAATAAAAAATTGTTTTTACATGAAGTGACAAGTGTCATCTATGAAGCTTCTTACAAGAGAAGGAGAAAGCTATGAGAGAAGGGACTATTTTTTCCTTACTATTGGATCACTATCCTAATGCTATTGTGTTTAGAGTGTCTAATGAGTTCTATAGTGAGTTTGATGAAGTGGAGGCTCTTGGAGTGGGAACTCTTAAGCCAAAGTGCTCTCCTCCACTTGATAATGTTCTTTCTCCATTGTTTGGCTCCATTATAGCTTATGGGTTTATGGAGAAGAATATTACCCAAGGAGTAGGTTGGGAGTTCAACTAGTGAGTCAATAATGTTTGGTCAAGACATAGAAATCTTCAAACGTGTACAAGGGCTACATCAACCGAGCACAAGAATCAACTAACTCAAGATTTAGATTCCATTTCCCGTTGGTGTATGATATCAGTGGTTTTTGAAAAGTTCTCCCATAAGATTATTTTTTTCACAATAAATTATCATATTGTAAATGTTAAGGAAATGATGTATACTTGTAAACTTTTTTATTTTTATTATATGTTCCTTGACTTATTGTACAATTCTTATGTTGGTTGTCATTATTCAATTGATGATTAATTTTAAAAGAAAACCTGCCAATGCTTATTACCTTGTAATTTAGTAACTTGGAATGTACAACTTATTTTGCTAATAAAAATGTGTGCCATGCATCCTGAAAATAATAATTTGTTTTATATATTGTGTTTATTTTTTGTTTTTTAAATATAGGTGTGTATGTGTGTGTGGTGTACTATGAGTGGTTCCTTACACCAACATTATCCCAATTTTTTTTGTTAGAAATCAGGAAAATACATAAAGGGAAATTGAATTAGTATTTTATAATATTTAACAATGATCTAGCCAATCAGACACATTCAAAAAAATAATTGATACATCAATCACATAGAGCTTGAACACAAAATATTTACGTGGAAACCCATACATGAGAAAACCACAAAATTTCTTGATTATTAATGTAAATTCAAGTACCAACTTCTATCTACATTAAATTTTGTAGACACCAACCCCTTGATCTTTACTAGCACCAACCTAAAGGAGAATCCAATCCCCCATTCTGCAAGCAATGACTTAATTGAACCACTTAGATCCCTATTTCATACATTTTCAAACTCATATCTATGGCACTTGATTCATATATCACTCCTACAACAATATTTACTCTGATATCTACTTTCTTTCTTTGATCTTTACTCAATTAATTCCTCAACAATTCATATATGTAGTGTTTCTTTGACATAACAACTTCAAATCTCAGCCAATATTCTCACCAAGCCTCTATGCAACACACCTTTAACGGCTCTACCTAAAATCTATAACAATTGACACACTGCTTCTTCAAATTTTCATTTCCTCTAATACACGACAACTTCAAAACGCATCCAAGTTACACTTACACATTTTTCACTGCACATCTTTGCCTTCTCTAACTCCAATAGGCTAGATTTTGCACTCAGATTTGTTTATTAATAGTAGTACATCTTCCTCTTTTAATTCATGGTTAACTTCCATAGTTCTGCTTATCTACAACAATATCACAAGGTGATTTGCATGGGAACAATATTTCTTAGGACATGTTGGTTTCTATCTATACACATCGATCTCATAGTTATCCTAATCAAGCTTCATTTATATTGATATTTTAACTAAATTTTGGTGCATGAAATGCCAAATTTCCAAGGCCCCCCTTGCTACTACTTTAAGTTCTTGTGCTTGGCTCCTTGTGACCTATTCTGAGATTACATGCTTAAACAACACTATTAGATCTTAGACATCAGGGATGCTTTTCAATGTTAACTACACTTCAATACCCTGATACTTTGACACTAGACCTAGTTGATCTAACTTTGGCCTGAGGTTCCCTACTTCTCTTTAGCCTGAAACTCCCTATGAGTAGTCATGATAACAAAAGGCTTCGAATTAGTTATCAGAGGTCGAGTGTGTTTCAACGCATAAATGCCAAAGTTCAAAATTGAAGTCCCAAGATCGATAAACACATAGGCGCTTACTTCCAAGCCCTTAGCGACCAAAGGCTATGACCTTAGGATTAAGCGCCTTAATAGATCAACAAATCGACTTGTTTCAATGCTTATGCACAATATTTTGATATTGATAAACCCCTCGGCACTTACTATCAATCCCTTCACAATTGGGAGTTGTGACCTTAGGCATAAGCTCCTTGGTGTATTGGCATATTGACTTGTCATAATACACCTCTCTTTCATTTTGATGTTCCCATGGCCTGGTGCCCTGAGATGGGACCCACCTTGCCATATCAGCTTCCACCTCTGTTGCCATGTCATTTATGTTGACCACGTTCCTCATTGCCACATCATATCATCTAATGGGTGATCTCGGAGGAGGCTTATACCTGAAACTGATGCCCAATGTGGGACCCACTTACCACATCACCTACCATTGTGTCTAACATGTCATCTATGTTTCCAATAAGAAATCTCCACATATCCACCTTATAACGTATCTACCACATGTCACTTGTTAACTGTCAATTTTTCCCATCAAAAATGTTGAATCCACCTACCACGTGTCACCTTCACATGCTACCACACCATCAATTCACCATGTGTACTCCACTATGCCATCCACATCAACTGTGTTATTTTCTTGCCATGTGTGTTTGGGTCTCGGGCTATCAAAGTGTTCAAGTTGATTTAATGTCTTATGAAACAGGGTAGATGGCCTAATGGCCAAATATGATCTTAGCTCGTAGGTGCCAGTGTGTTGTCCCTTTATGACGAGAGGCTTTACTTCCTTAACTCTCAGGCTTCTTGTTAGTTTCAACCTACAATGAAATCCCTCCTAAATTTTACTTCCATAGTCTAATGGTCTAATAGATGGTCCAACTAGAAAGGGGTGCTTCTAGGTATCCCCCCATGAAAGGGGGACTATAGGGTATCCCCCTATAAAAGGAGAAATTTTGGGCATTCCCTAGAATAGGGGTACTTCTAGGTACACACCATAAAAAAGGAGTGCTCCTAGGCCTCCCCCGAACCACCCCCTCACCCACCCCCCTGGGCCAAAAAACAAAACAAAAAAACTTCAAAGGCTTAAAAAATAAAAAAAATAAATGCATAAACATATATATAGAAACTCTACCTCACTTTCACTTTCATTTACCTTTATTTCACTTTCACTCCTCGATGTTCATTTTATTTTCAATGTTCATTGTCCAATGATAATTTCAATTTTAACTTTCTAGTCTTGACTCTAGATACTAATGACCTTAGACTAAGCCTTTGACTTGTTACAGTTTACTATATTTGATTTGATATATTTAAGGTTTTAGTATCTACTATTTTTCTTGGTACTAATTATATTATAGAATGATGAAATTTTAAATCAATGCATCAATATTTTACTATATCTATTTCATTTATGCTTTATGAATCAATGTATTTCATTTTTGAATCCCAATATAAATCTTTTTTATAACATCTACGAATTTGAATTTAGTATTATGTTACTATTTATTATTTATAGGGGGGGATTTTTCCTAGCGTGCGGGGACATATTTCCCCAAAAGGAAGACTTATAGGTCCCCCACCCTAGAAATGGGTGTTTCTAAGTGTACCCCATGAAAGGGGAAATTCTATGCGTGCCTTTAGAAAATGAGTTCTCCTAGGCATCCCCCCCACTTAGAATTTTGACCTATAAAGACTTTAAAAATGAAAAAAAGGAAAAAGAAAAAATATAGAAAAATCTCTACCTAAATTTCACTTTTGTTTACCCTTTATTCACATTCATTCCTCATTGCTCGTTTTATTTTCAATGTTCATTGTCCATTGATAATTTGTAGTTTTAACTTTTTAGTCGACTCTAGATATCGATGACCTTAGACTAAGTCTTTGACTTGTTACTCTTTACTATCTTTGACTTTGAGTAATTTCAGTTTACTATTTTAGGCTTTAGTATCTACTATTTGTCTTGGGACTAAATATATTCTAGAATGATGAGTTTAAATCAATGAATCAATAATTTACTATTTCTATTTCTTTTATAGTTTATGAATAAATGTATTTCACTACCGAATCCAAATCTAAATCGTGTTTATAGAATTTATGTTAAATTTAGGTATGTTCTATGCTAGAGCAATTTATTTCGATTTTCACAGTTAGCTCAATATCTTTTCCAGATTAGCAATCACATCAGCATTAAAGTAAACTGCAGATAGAACATAAATATAAATCATAGAAGACAAGCCAAGATAAGAGGACACAAGATGTGGCGCTAAACAGGGACAAACCCCAATGTGGGGAAACCCTTCATCAATTCTTCTTATATGATCTTCAATAGTTCAGCACACACAGAGAGAGAGAGAGAGAGAGAGAGATGGTACATTTACAACAGAAGTCAACACTTTGACTTGTCTAGATAAGAGCATAGATCATCTCCTAGGATGATGATACATGAGATCAGTTGAAGACATGTTGCTTCAACTGATTCTCCAAGGTGACTCCTTCACCTATCATAGTGTTGCATCTCGTCATCATGCTGCACCTCACCGTGTTGCACCATGCTGCACCCATCATCACAATGTTGGACCTCATGCTATTGTTGTCCCAGTGTTTAGCATTAATGTACATAGTGCCACTGCTGCACCATGCTTACTGTAGTCCCAATGTACTTGTTGCATTGTACTTGTTGTTGTCCATGCTTTACCAAGATGTTGTTGTCCATGATTCTTCATGCTTGCAGTTGTCCCATGTGTCACCAATCTTGTAGTTGTCCCACTTTCAGTTGTCCTAGTGTCATTATAGCTATCCCATGTATAAGCTTGTTGTATTTAATTGTTGCATGAAGACCTGTACAATCCAACCATGTAGTTGCATCATACATAGTGTTGTACTATGCATCATACCATGCTACACCCTTTTTACATTATGTTGCATTGCTACCCATCATTGTAGGTTGATAACACTATGATGTACTTTGTATACAGCTATCATATACTATGTTGTCTATGTCACAACATTCATCACATCAGGTTGCACTCCTTTGGGGTATTTAACACTCCATGTTGACCCAACATGTGGCTCCCACAGGCTGTTCCAAGTCTGATCCAAATCTGGTCAATATCCTTGACCCAATGCACCTCTAACACTGCTTCAAATTTGCTTGACACTTTGTTGTTCCTGACTGTTCTGTTTAGGGCACTTGGGAATATTGTTGTAGCCCTAAGTTCCTCTCAACAGTCCTCGAACAAACCTTCAAAAATTGTAGACTAGGCAAGGAGATATGCTCCTCCTCCACGCTCAAGGTAAGGGCTCAAGACAGCCCTCAAATCTTCCCACGCTAGGTTTGTTGTAGTGGTATGGCATGTGGCCTACCACACAACACTATTGGTGCTCACGACACCCTCCAACAATGATGCAAACCATTCGTTAGCCTTTAAACAAGCTAATGTTCAGCTCCCAAGGCCTCGACCTAACACAACATGCATCACGGCTTCTTACAACAGCCTTCAGACTTTGTTCAATCCATGAAACAGTCCTCCAACCCATGTTGCACTAGCCTCCCATGTTGTGGCCTCAAAACAGAGATCTCCCTTTAGACTTGCAACTAGCACTAGGGCTTGAACACATAGCAATTTAGGGCATATAGTAAACCCTTATAGGACAATGAGGTAGCCTACTTCAATCTCCTTCATGATAGTGGTGAGGGTCTCCCTTTGACTACATAGAGCCTTCTTTGATTAACTGTGTTAGGGCTTCTTCATTAGGGAAGTGTAGAGCCTTTCTCCATTAAGGCAACGTTATCCCTTAGGATCTCTTCTCCTACTAAAACCCAAAGACAAGTATGGGGGAAGAGATCCCAAGTGTGTGTAGAAATGACTTTAAGGCCACCTCTATTATACTAAAACATTGAGCACAAGTGGGTTTTATTTGGTTGCTAGCCGACCTTGACGAATTGTCTCATAACACTAATAAATTCATATCTCCATGAATACTTATCGGAATCGGATTATATTTAGATCAATACTACACCTATCAATGAGAGGGATTCAAAAAAAATATCAAGTGCCATTAATAAGATGACCCACATGGAGTTTGGCCCTAGTTGCCAATTTTAACAATTTACAAATTTGAATTTAGTACTATTTTACTATTTATTATTGACATTGCATAATCATGAATTTGCATGGGATGAATTGTTATTGTTGGTGTTATACTGTGAATCCCTAGACATTCACAAAGTAAGAGACCACATTAATAGGAGTTGTTAATACTTATCTTTGATGAGGTGTTGTCATGATCCACTAATGAGTTTTCAATGGGTTATAAATCTACAATGGTCAAATTCGCGTACTATAAATTCATAGCTTGAGATAAATGCAATGTGTTGAAGATCGCTTAAGCCTTTTGTGCCAAATTTTATCTCATTTGTGTTTGGTTAATTCTTGTCAATTGGGATTGTATCATTATTATTAGTTTTTTTATACATTTAGAGTTAGGGACTTGGACATTCCTCTATCCACCATAAATTTCCCCAAATTCTGGGGGTGCTTCCATATGTCCCCCATATGCATCTCCCCACTCTTGCACGTGCCCATCTGATAACCTAGTGGATCATAACATATTTATATTCTCTTCCCACCACCAAGCATGGTTAGGACCCCCATAATAGCCACATTGAATCTTTTTGTGTTCACCCTTAGTATTTTTTTATTGTTACTACTACTAATCCTATGCTAATTTCTCCATGGCACCACCAATTCACTTATTCTTCAATCCCACATTACTTCTAAGAATCTCATCATTCGTAACTTTAGAGCCATCTTAGATATCCACTACACCAAATAAACCACATGTTGGATAGATAATCAAGGGAAAAAATAAGAAATCTAGGGGCACCAATACCCTAAAGCTTACCATAAATGATTTGACTAACACTAACACTTAGATTCCACCTTGTGCTATTTATAATATCAACAATGATGCCACAAACCTTTTCTCTATTCTCCTATAGCTACAAAAAATTCTTACATGGGCTAGTAATGGGCTTGCTTATTTTGAGACTAGTGGTCAAGGCACTTCTCTACTTCCTCCAAAGGAGACTATAAAGACATGTGATTCACATTGTAGACTAACCACCCTTTTGCCTTATTTAAGACATCTCCCCAACTCACCACCATTAAAATATCCCCCACTTTCATACTACCTTTGTTATTTATTTTCAATAACATTTTCTTATCCACCACCATGTTGATCTTAGTCAATATGTGTTGCCCCCACTTCCCACAAAGACTATGGATTCAACCACTATATATCACATCCTTGCATTAGTAGGTTCTATGTCCTACAATGACCCTTTGTTGTCACTAGGCCATATCCTTTTGGTGTGCCATTAATCAGATAATGGGTGTAATTGTTGTAGTGGAAAAATCCCTCTTGCAGGCAAGAGTGATCTCTTTAGATCCTTGACGAAAACTAGAAACAAGCAGGACAATCGAACTAACTCTTTCCCTAAGTTGGACTTGTTTGAATTATAAGAATTAAAGCTAACGGATGACACTCGTACCTATTTCACGAAATGATTGATGAAGATCCCTTGTCATGACTTGATGTAGCTCTTCAATGCTTGATAAGATCTGCAACCATAAACCATAAAAGGATCAAAAAGATATGCAATATAATAATCCAAACAAAACTTAACCTAATGATCAAGGAGATTAGGAATTGAACTTTCCTTAATAAACATCTTAAACAATTATAAACCATTCATCATTCCAATAAGACAAATCAATGGGAGAAATTGTTCATTTGTATTAATTAAAGATAACGAGGAACCTTACAACCTTCGTCTTGATGCCGTGAGGTTCCTCCCAAATGCCTTCAATCTTCTCCTTAGATGAGAAACTTTCCAATCTCAAACTAGCAGCATAATTTTATCTTCTCTGAGCTCTGACCTCCTCAAACCCTCTACCCTCTAGTCATTTTATAGGCCAAGAGGAAGAAGTTTCAGATCCAAAAGAGGAGGGTGAGATCCCCTAATTGAGGGATTAGGTTTCCTTGAGGAAAAGGATTAAGATGCATCATCTAAGGGTTATAGTTTGAATGGTCATCACCTGGAAGCTTTTCGTTGGGAAATATTCGACCAACTATGTTTCTAGAATGTAATTTTTTATTTTTACTTTCTTGAATTCACCTTCGCGGGTTTATAGTGGCAAACAGAGCGCAACTCTACATTGTTCTCAAAGTTAATTCCAGCGAATGCGTGGGAAAAAATAGGAAAATAAGCACAGGTGAAACTTGACAAGGTGTGACAGGTATTATCCCCAAATTTCTCATCTCCTTCAAGATATTTTTGGTTCTTTCACTTCTAAGGGAGTTCAATAAAACATGTTCACGAACGGTAAAAAGACCCATAAATTGATCAAGTGTCATGGCAAAAAATTGATGTGTAACAGTAATCTCATTCCATTTGTGCTTTCTCCATGTCCATGGGATCCTCCCAAGTGAGTCATGTTGATTTTGGGGTAGCATCGAATGTGCTCTAGCTCCAAAATTTTGTGGAGGGGCTAGAATACATGAGATCTCCAAGACTTAGAAATTGTTTGGAAAAATTTCACCTGAATTGAGAGTTATTAAAATAATTAATATTTTTAATCAATTCCTAAGTCCAAACTTAGGAAAATAAAAATATTAATAGGTATTAATAAGAATGTGGGTGAGAAACTTCTAAGTGGCGAGGATCAAGTCTGTTTTAATCTTAGTCGTTGATCAGGTACTTAATCTCGGTCATTGATTCATCAACGGGAAAAGTATAAGAGGAGGCTTAAGGATCAGTTGGAGATACACCAAGTGATCAAATCAGTTCAATTTTTCTAGGGCATGGTTTGCTTAGAAAATTGAACTAGTGATCAGCGTTGCAGCAGAGGAGCAGGGATAGTGGGGGTTGGAGGATCTTCTCCAGGACCCTGAATATTCAGCAGAGAGAGGTATAGCTACATCATTGGAGGAAGCGTAGACCAAGGGAAGCTAACACTGGGCTAAGAGGGCCCACGCATTGCTTGACACAGTGCCAATGCATGGGAAGAGTTTCCCTCATGCAGAAGTTTGAATTCAGTCAAGGGGTAGCAAGATTAGCTGATAAGGCTGACGTCAGAGCTCCAAGAGGCAAAGGAGGCAGCACATATCTGACACAGTATATTAGAGTGCTCCACACAGGCCCACGCAGCTAATGTGAAGGGACAACGTAGTTGTAGTCCGGGATAGTCAGTCCAGTGGCCGGATTGGAGGGATTTTGTCGAGTGAAGTGAGGTAATCTCACTTAGGTTTCTACCAGTATATTTTATCTCTGTAACTAGACAGCCGAGAGGGCATCCAGAGTTGTATTCAGAACTACTACTTAATAATAGAAAACCCTCAGAGTTGTTGCACTGATTTTTCCGCATTAGGTTTTTCCGGGGACGTTTGTCTGAAAATAACAGTGCCCCTTGTATGTTTGTCTTATATTTGTTTTAGTTTATGATCTATATGTCAGTGTAGGTTGCAACTATGTTTTTCATCACTGTTTATAAATTAAATAACTTGTTGAATTAATAACAAGTAGGAGATGATAAACCAGTGGTTGCAGTAGGATTTCTAATGTGTAGATTCAGAAATTTTCACATGGTATCAGAGCATTGTAGATCATAGGACATTGAAGACATCATCCAGGAGATATAGTGAATTTTTTATAGAGAAGAAACTATATCGAGTGACAGTGTTGTTTTAGAGGCGGAGGAGCAGCTGAAGGAGTGACGCAGAGCCATAGAAGTGACATAGAGACTCGTGCAGTGCCTGCATCAACATTTCAAGCCTATAGAGAGTGACGCAGTACCCATGAGGAGCTCACGCAGTGACTGCATCAACTCTTTGGGCCAGCGCAGAGCCTGAGAGGCTCAAATCAGTCAATTTCCAAGGCTAGAGTAGTGCAAATTTGATCTGAGGAGATGGTGGGACGTTGTTGTTGTTAATATAGAACAATGTCTGTAAAGACAAAGCCGAGGTAGAGAGAGTCACTGCCTTGACAGATTTCTAGCCAAAGAAATCTAGATCCAAGTTGTTAAGCAGCAGCAGAGGAGGATTGGAGAGGAGTGATACGACATTTGGCAGTAGGATTTCCATGAAGGAAATCATGACTCAAAGGGAGTCTAGAAAGAACCTATCCCTTGGAGAATTTATAGCTCCAATGATCCGGACTTAAACAGGAACGCAACAAAATACAGAGATAACCATATACACAAAGATGCAGCGGAAGTAATACTTCATTTCATTAATGGAAAATACTGAAATATGCTTACAACAAGAAATGGAAATGAACCAGCTAGGGCGATGGTAGCTTATCTCTGAGAAGAGATATGGTGGCTACATGCCTCTAAACTGTGTTATAATGAGGCTTTAAGGCCTATTTATTGTTGATAAGCAATGGAAAATCCTTCACATCCCAAAACCTAACCCTAGAAGATGAAACGCCAAACTGTGGGCCCCGTTTCGGTAAATTGGTACATCAATTTCCCGGGGTCGTAACTTTGGCATATGATCTCCGTTTGACACGTACAATAGCTCGTTAGAAAGATTTATCCAAGTACTACCACTTTGGGAAGGGCAACAACTAGTCCATGGACCCATGTTGCCCCCAGATTTCCCAAAAGACGCCGTTTAGGGCCTCAAAACGGCTCCGGAAGTTCAGGACCCGAAAAACTGCTAAAAATAGTAAACTGTGCTACAATTTAGGAAACTAAAAGAACTGAAATAGATAGTTGTGGGGGTCCAAATGGGATAGGTGGGTGCCCACCAAAATCCACCTGGATCATTCCTCCCCCCTTAGGAAGCAATGGTCCCCATTGCGTTGAGTTCCTCCCTAAGATGAGGAAGCTTCTGGTGAGCTGGGTCTCTAGTGAGCTGTTTTGCAATCTCTGATGTGTCCAGAAATGGTGGGAAGCATGGTCGACAACGGTCCACAATGAACACTCAGTGCAAGCGAAGGAATGGAGGAATGTTGTGCTTGAAAGCATTGTTGCCTGTAGCCTTGGTACTAGTGTAAGGACCATTTTGGACTGGTCTGAGTTTCTGATGGGTTCTAGTAAGGCGTTCTCTCTGTAGATGTAACCAAAATTTGTCACCCACCCGAAACTTGTGTGGTACCCCTGTGGGTGAGAAGAAGTTGTTCCTGTGTTCTGTCATGACCGTATCCCTTTGTTGTTGCTGCTGCGTGGAGGAACCCTTTTCAAGGGTCATGGATGTAGCAACGATCTTCCCCTTACTTTGGGAGCGAACCAGACAAAAAATGAATTTCCTAGTCTGGGAGATGAGCTTGCTGCCTTTCTTGGCAGTGATCAAAGAGGTTGTTGTAGGTGGGGCTACCCCCCGTATCTTATATAATGAATTATCCAAAGAAATAATGACAGCGCGAGGCCTTGACTCATACAAAGCATGTCGCCTCCACAAGTATGGTTGGCCTAATAATACATCACAAACATCCAGAGGTGTAACATCACATAATACCTCGTCTGTGAAGGGCTTGATGGTGTAGGGAAGGCGAAACTGCTGGCGAACTTTGAGATCTCATCCTTCATGAAGCCACCTGATACTGTATGGCTACGGGTGTGGTGTAGTCGGTAGGCCCAACCGCTTCATGACCTCTGCTAAAATGAGGTTCTTTTGGCTGCCACTGTGGACAATGAATTGTAGCGGCGAATCCTTCACCAACATCTGTGAGTGGAAAAGACGTTCCCCCTCCTCTGGCTCTTCGGGCTCATTCTTCTGGATCTTGGCAGTGGCAACAGTGGCGCTGGGATCTACATCAATGATCTGCTTCCCGTTGCCATTCCCCTTGTCAGGTTCTGGCTTAGGGTCGGAACATGCATCTGATTTGGAAGCCTTCAACTCGGCCACCAGCGACTGCTTGGTCCAACACTCACTTGTGTTATGAGTGGGACTCTTGTGGAACTCACACCACTTTCCTGTGTCCTTCTTC
>APFE030781478.1:0-12852 GCA_000404065.3 Pinus taeda
ACCAATTCCTAACTAAAAAAATACTTTGGAATTGGTATAAAAAGACATCAAAGGGAAGGCCTAAAGGAGGAGAGAGTATAGAGCAAGGTTATTATACTGAGTTTTTCCCCCTGATCAGGTCTGAAGACCCTTGTGCCTTCTGCACTTCCCCCATCTTGTACAGGAAACCCTTGTTTCCTTGTGATTGGATGTTCATCCCTTAGTCATGACATCTTGGAGTGAGTATTGGAAGGTGACCTACTAGAGGCTTGAGGTGGGACGGATCTAGAAGGAGGCTGAGCTTTGAGCATACAGAAGTGGTTCAGGTGATATCGCTCTTTGTTGTACTATTCCATTTGTCTAATAAAGAAACACGTCTTGTTCCCGATATGCTTATCTCTTTATTTTAATGATGTTCATATTTGAATTTCATGTATGAATGGATGTCTAAAAGTTTATAACTAACTCCTTTCTTATATAACATAAAGATGATTTTTATGTAAATCTTTGTCCATATACTGCTGCATTCCTTGGAATTGTTGTTTTTGCAGGATAAAGGAGCGGAAGGGACGTGAAGAAGGGTTTGCACCCTTGAGGAACTACCCAAACGTAGGACCTGAGGTATGTCCTTCTCACCTTAGAAATAGTTTTTTCTAGCATAATGGCTGTGTGTGTGCATGTTTCTTGATTTAGACAACTTTCAGTCTGCTAGGGTTCCACCCAAGAGCCTTAGGGGATAAAATCCCGCAACATTGGGGAAGCAAGAGAGTCTTTGCCTCAAATCATGTTCCCAGAGGGAGGAAGAGAGGCCAAGGCACTATTGCTAGCCTTTTGAATCTTCTCTGATCACTGCTTAACCTACTACAGAAAGCAAAAATGGAAGCAAACTACTAAATCATCAAAAGCAACCTATTCTTAACCATAAGAGAAATACATCTAACAATAAGATAATCTACAAACTGAAGTAAAGCATACAAATATAATTGAAGAGAATCTTGGCTACTTGTATTGGTCCCTAAACCAAGAGCTTCAGCCCTCTAAGGTAACTCAGTGCTAGCTCAAAAAGGATTCCATCTTGATTATCAAAAAATAACATGATGACATAAAATTGTCATAAAAATATTGAAACTTTGAGTAGAGTTTACATAAGAAAAAAATCAACCCTAGTGAGTGTTGGGCTGTGTTATATTCTTTCCATGACTAACCCATGTAGTTAACGGGGGTTAGAGGGGGGTGGAGCCCCCCTTCGTTGCGCTGATTGTGTAATGGGGGGGTCACAGAGGGTTTGAGGCATACCTATAACCCCACTTTATGGGGTTCGGTGCAGCGCCCTGGAAAATTTTGGCTTTGGGCCCTATGTTAGGTTGGGTGGACCCACCTATGGTTTTGTGCATGATTCGCACATGTTTTTTGGACGCGATGTTTTTCGGTCCATGGTATTGGATGCTTCGGCATGTATAAATATGTATTATAACATTGAAAGGAAAATGATGAGAAATCAATTTGGTAGTCCTGGTGTTGGGATACAGGGGAAAATCTTTGTGTATATGTGTTTTATGTGTTATGATCTCACATTGTTTATTTTCTATGTTTTAGTATTTGTATGTAGGTAATTTCTGTACGGGGTTAAAACCTACATTTGGTATCAGAGAAGTTTTAGCTTCAAGGGGATGCCTTTATTGGTGAGGGGTTTCGCTTGGGATTGTGGTAGACCTTGTTCAGTGGGAGATCTGCGAGATTGATTCTAGTGGTGAAAGAAGATGGCGAGCAATGGAAATATAGAGATCAAGAAATTTAATGGTCATAGTTTTGAGTTATGGAAACTCAAGATGGAGGATCTGTTGGTGGATAAAGATTAGTGGATTGTAGTAGATCCAAGTACTAAACCAACGGAAGTGTCCAATGAAGAATGGACGAAGTTGGATCAGAAGGAAAAGAGCACAATATGATTGTGTGTCTTAGATTTAGTATTGTTGAATGTATCGGGGGAAGCTACGGTGAAGGCTTTGTGGGAGAAGTTAGGGACTTTGTACCAATCTAAGTCTCTGGTGAATAAACTGTTCCTCCAGGAAAAGCTGTATAACCTGAGGATGAAAGACAAAGACTTGTGACAGAGTATCTAAATTCATTTAATACTGTGGTAAGTTAGTTAGCATCTATTGATATTAAAATTTCAGATGAAGAAAAGTGCATCAGTTTGTTGTGTTCTCTACCAAATTCGTGTGATAGTCTAGTTATTGCAATAGGTGGCAATGCAACTTCCTTGTAGTTTGATGAAATAGTCTCATCCTTATTGATGGAGGAGCTGAGACTAAAAAATATGGAGAGCCAGAATGGTGATGCCTTGTCTATATGAGGATGGTCCTAGAATAGAAATAAAAATAAGTCATCGAGTGGGAGATCTAAATCTAGAGGGAGATCTAAATCTCCAAGAAAGCTTGTAAAGGTGGTGTGTTGGAAATGCGAAAAGGAAGGGCACTAAAAAACAGTCTGTAAATATAAAACTCCTAATATAGCAAAGGGATCTGATGATGCTCCTTCTATAGAGGAAAAAACCACCTCAGATGAAGGTGGGGATGTGTACTTGGCTTCATCAAGTACACATGTAGATCATGAGGCATGGTTGATTGACTCAGGTGCATCCTTTCACTTCACTCCCCATAGAGAGTGGTTCCATGAGTATGAGAAATACAATGGTGGTGATGTTTTCTTAGGGGATGATAGGAAGGCTGGAATAATAGGTCGTAGAAAAGTAAAGTTGAAGCTGCAAGGTGGAAGGGTTAGAACACTTTCGGGTGTTTTGCATATTCCTGCATTGGCTAGAAATCTGATTTTTGTAAGCAAGTTGGATGATGCAGGTGTAAAAACAACATTCGAGAAGGATACCTATAAAATGGTTTGAGGAGCACTAGTATTGATTTCGAGAGCTCAAATTGGAACTCTATACAAGTTGCAAGGTAGCACTATTATTGATGGGTGCAACAGTTTTGTGGTTCCTGAAAGTGGAGCAAAAAATATAGTGGTCTTTGGAGAGAAGACCATGTTGTGGCATCAAAGGCTTGGACATATTGGAGAGAATGGCCTTCGAATGCTTCATGGTAAAGGTATGAGTAATAGCTCTCTAGATTTTGATTTCCGTGAAAATTGTATAAATGGGAAGCAAAATCGAGTGAGTTTCCTGTCTGGTAGTAAGAGGGAAAAATAGATATTAGAACTTGTGCATAGTGATGTGTTTGGACCTGTGAAGGTTCCATCACTGGTTAAGTCTATGTACTATGTATCATTTATATATGACTTCTCAAGGAATACATGGATATATTTCCTTAAGAACAAATTTGAAGCCTTTGACAGGTTTAAATAATTTAAGGCTTTCGTGGAAAATCAGACAGAGAAGAAGATAAAGACACTGAGGATAGATAATGGTGGAGAGTTTTGCAGCAAGGAATTTAAAGAATTCTGTAAGAAGTGTGGTATAGCACGATAGAATACTACTCCATATACACCTCAACAAAATGGAGTTGTAGAAAGAATGAATAAGAGATTGATGGAAAGGGCAAGAAGCATGCTTAGTGGTGGTGGGTTAGGACAAGAATTTTGGGTAGAGGTGGTGGATACTGCATGTTACCTGGTCAATAGGTCACCTTCATCAACATTGGAGGATATGACTCCAGAAGAGGTATGGAATAGTAAGAAACCCCCTCTTTCACATCTAAGGGTATTTAGATGTGATGCATATGTACATGTTCCAAAGGAGAAATGAACAAAGTTGGATAGTAAATCTGAAAAGTGCATCTATATTGGGTATAAGAATGGTTTAAAGGGTTATAAGCTTTGGAACCCAGTCACACAGAAGGTTGTGTACATTCAAGATGTGGTGTTCAGAGAGATAAAAGATTTTATTAAACATGAAGTCCAACCAAAGGAACCTGAGAAGATAGAGTTTGAACTCAAGGAGGAAGAATCAGACTCTATAGCAAAGGAGGAATTAGAAGATGAAGAGCCACAAACTCCGGGTGTGAGAAGATCAGCTCGAGAAAGAAGGCAGCCAGAAAGGTATAGTCCATCTATTTTCTGTTAAAATTTTTCTTTATCAATTACTGACGATGATCCCATAATTTTGAAGGAAGCAATAGATTAAAAGGATGGAAAACTCTGGAAAGAGGCCATGGTTGATGAAATGGCATCTTTCTACAAAAATGAGGCTTGGGATCTAGTGGAGTTGCTAGCTGGAAGGAAACCCATTGGCAACAAATGGGTGTTCAAGAAGAAGACAAATGCAGAAGGAAAGGTGGAGAAATAAAAAGCTTGGTTGGCAGCAAAAGGTTATTCCCAGGTGCCCAGAATTAAGTTTGGTGATATTTTTTCTCCTGTTGCCAAGATAACTTCTATTAGATTACTTTTATTTGTTGCTACTACTTTTTATTTTGAGGTAGAACAGATGGATGTGAAGACAACATTTCTTCATGGGGATTTGGAAGAGGAATTATACATGAAGCAACCCGAAGGCTTTGCGGTGAAGGGTAAGAAAGAACTATTATGCAAGTTAAAGAAGTCTTTGTATGGGTTAAAACAGTCACCAAGGATGTGGTATCAAAAATTTGATACATTTATACAGGGACTTGGCTTCACCAGAAGCAAATTAGATCACTGTGTGTATTTTAAATTAATTGGGGACCGTGTTACTTATCTGGTCTTATATGTGGATGATATGTTGCTTGTTGGAAATGACAAAGAAATTATCGAGGATTTGAAGACCTAATTGTCCTCCAAATTCGACATGAAAGATCTCAGTGCTGCAAACTATATTTTGGGCATGGGAATTAAAAGAGATCGAGCAAAGAGGAAGCTTTGGTTAAGCCAGAGGAAGTATGTTGAGACAATACTGCAGAGGTTTAATATGCATGATAGTAAACCGGTGAAGGTTCCTATTCCTCTAGGAGTGAGGTTATCTACTGAATAGTGTCCCAAGACGCAAGAAGAGGAAGAGGACATGTCCCGTGTTCCATACGCAAGTGCAGTCGGTAGCTTGATGTATGCAATGGTCTGTACTAGACCAGACATTGCACATGCAGTGGGAGTATTGAGCAGGTTTATGTCAAAACCAGGGAAGGCGAGGGCATGTTGGGTTGTGTTATATTCTTTCCACATAGTTAATAGGGGGTTTGAGGCGTACCCGTAACCCCACTTTATGGGGTCCGGGGCAACACCCCGGAAAATTTTGGTTTTGGACCATATGTTAGGTTGGGCAGACCCACCTATGGTTTTGTGCATGATTTTCTCACATGATTTTTGGATGCGATGGTTTTTGGTCCATGGTATTGGATGTGATGGTTTTTGGTCCATGGTATTGGATGCGTCGGCATGTATAAATATTTATTGTAACATTGAAAGGAATATAATGAAAAATCAAGCTAGTACTCCGGTTTTGGGATCCAGGGGAAAATCTTTGTGCATGTGTTTTTATGTGTTATACTCTCGCATTGTTTATTTTTCTGTGATTTAGAATTCATATACAGGGAACTTTTGTATGGGGTTAAAACCTACAGGGCATGCAAGTGTTATGATTCCTCTTCAAATAGTAGAAAATATGTAGAACTAAATAAACCCCCAGGTAGAGCACTAAAACACCAATGAATTCCACCTTTCAAACTTGATTCATTTAATTATGTAGATAGAGAGAGAGATGATGAAACACATAAACATAAGATCACTGAATAACTAAGAAAGAAACAATTCTGAATCACATTACCATAAGAATCCCACAAAATGCGGCAAAACCATGGTTTATTGCCTTGCCAAACTGCAGAAGTGATCTACAATTGTGCTCAATGCATCCACAAGAGTCCAACCTTTACAAATGATTGAAAAAACACATGATATAGACCTGCAAACCACCTGTGCTATCCATCAGGGGTCAAATCCATGAGAAGAGGGGTGGTTTCAACCATATCTAAACTAGGAACACAAAAATAGGCAGTGGAACAGCTTGCCTCTAAAACCTAGGAAACTAATTCATTCAACTCTAAACCACCTACAACTGATCTATCTACCTTATCAAGTCAATTCTTATCATTTTTACATCATAGTACAATTTATATCACGTCACATTATAAATTTGACCATAAGAGAGAGAAAGTAAAACTAGAAGAAAACTAGTTGAAAAACAGAGTGTTTGAGCAAAATTGGCACTTTTTCATTCTGTGCATAGCACCATTTTTTTGTGCATAACACTTTTTCCAAGCTGCTTTTGGAGGCCTTTCCCTTCACCAAATTTGCTCCAAGATGGCTTGTTCGAAATCTCTATATGTCTACTTCCTAGGAAAAATGGAAGTTTTGAATTTGGTGTCCATCTTCCTATCCAAAATTGCAATCTCCCAAGACTGCTTCCCGTGTGGCCAAAAAGTGGCGGAAAGGGCATTTTTTAGTTGTTTTTGGCCCTTTTGGAGGCTCAAAACTTGTCAAAATTTCCTAGTAATTTTTGAGAACGCATAACATTTCATAAGGAATCCAAAATGGAAATTTTTCCACAAATGGATGTCCCTATCAAAAATGAGCGCCAGTGGCGCAACGCACCTGCCAGAAAACCTATTTTTTGCTAAAAAATTCAAAAATGTCAAAAAGTTCACCAAATTTCTTGAAATTTGGCATGAATGATCTATGTTAGGTGCTATGCTAGACTAATGAATCTTCAGCCAAGATTTTGAGCTTGTATTTCTTTTTCTTTCTGCCCAAAGTTCTCCTTAACATGGCTTTCAGGCTTCTTATTCTTGTTTTACAAATTTTGTTTTGAGCCAAATAGTGATAAGCCATGTGGCGCAACATCTTTCTCCTTATTGGCCTTGCCTAGAAACTTCTCAAGGTGGATATTGACTCTTTCCAACCATGATTCTCGGTCGGCCTCTCTTTCTTTCTCTAGTGAAGTTAGCTTGATTTTCCTCTTCTTTGTCAATTGCCAGTTCTCCCTTATATTTTGCAACTACATGATTGTTTGCTTGTTCTCTAGCTGCTTGTTCTATTGCTAAAGGTAATTAATAATAAATTTATCCCTCTCAATGTTAAGTGATAGGCCTTTGATCTCAACTTCTTGCTCCTTGATGATCTCATCCTTAAGTGAGCCCAAATCAGTGTCCTCTTCCTCAATCAAAATGAAATCTCTATCTTCGCCTTTAGAAGGCCCTTCATCATACAATGGTTCCTTTCCTCTATCCTGTAACTACTCTGCTGAAGAAGAAGGCAAATCCCCTTTCACCCTGAGTGAAGATAGCATTTGCCTGTTGTATGGTGAAGGAATCAAGACCCCTTCCAACCCAGGTGGAGATAATACTCGTTTGGCAGCTGCAAATAATATCCTTATGCCTTTTTCACAAGTAACAAATTTTGGTACTCCTGTAGCTTGAGTCTCATGAACCTATGGCTAATTTGAAGGCCCTCCTTCCTCTTGAAACACTGATGGGGTCACCTGAGGGCCTTTGAAAACCTCATGTGAAATGAAAGTATCCTAAGAAATATTCAACAAGCTTAGCTGATGCAAAACAACAATTTTGATCAATGAAAAATGATAAATTTTATTGAACTATTTAGGAGGAGGTTTCCTCTGCACCAATGTACCCATGTTCTCAATATTTCTGCATATGAAATAAGGGAGCTTCATCATCCTCACTCTAGTAAAGTGCATCAGCAATCTAACATGGTAAGTGTACAAGCGAGAAAACCTCCCCTCACAAGTGAAATATTTGATAATGAGATTCATGATCAGAGCATAAATGTCTTGTAGGTATCTAAAAGGAAAGACGCTACTGATTTTCTTTTAAAAAACTAGCCTTGACATAAGGCTCATAATGCTCTTTGCCCACAAGTTGTTCTTTGTTTCACTGTTCACCCACATTTGGAATACCTGTTGCTGCAGCTATGGTTTTAGGTGTCAAAGTGAAGGAAACACCTACTAAATTCACTTGGCCATTGTGAAGATCAAGGACAAATAGCTTGGCAAGTTCATGGTGGTATTTCACCCTCTCCACCATCTCATAAAACTAGTAGCAAGACTGATGTTTAAAACATGTTACTGCAAGAGGACAAGCTAGTAACTCTATGAGTGTGGTGGGCTCCTCCCGGATGTGTTTTCCTCCCTTATGTGGTTTTATTGGTGCATGAATCTCTTGGGAGGAATACCCACAGTCTCCTCATCCCTTTCATAAGCTGAATATGTTTCCATATTTTCCAATGTATGGTGTAAAATAATGATTATGAAGAGATTTTCTCAAGAATAGGTGACTGCTATTTTCTCCTTTGGGATTTAATGAGTGGACTGAAAATATAAATGGAAAGGAAGGTTTTGATGTTGGTTTTAGGGTTACTAGGGAGTGATATGGTTTTGGGAATGAAGATTAGGGTTTGGGAATAGTGGGAATTAGGTGTACGACTTAGGGTTTGGGGATAAGGGGTAGGATAAGTGTCAATGAGAGAGGGAAAGGGGAAGAAAACTAGGGAGATGTAGTGGAAAGGGATGGGATATGGAAAAATTGTTCAAGGGATTATAAACAACAAGAATGACAAAAACCCTACAAAACCCTAGATAGTTTTGCAAGACAAATGTGTAGCAATTTAGGGTTTGAATTTTCACCTTTCAAAACACCATCAAGGATGGCTAAATCTCTTTTTATGGTAAATGGGAGGGTTTACTTACCTGAAGAGATGGTATTTGCAAACTTTGGAGCTTTAGAAAGTCAATTGAATGAGTTTTGAACTTAGTTGACTGGTGCACCACCGCAACGCCCAGGTGCGTAGCGCCTGGCAGGTGCACCGCGCTTGTTGCGATTTTTCCTTTCTCTCCTCAAACACGATTTTCCTCCTATTCTTTCTTTCCTTTGAAAATGATTTCTTCTACACAAATGATCTCTTTATATACAAGTGAATTTAATTTCTCATTTAGAAAACCCTCTTTCTAAAGTTTTCTTTTCACTTTGTTTTTTTTAAACTCTGTTTTGCAATTTGGCTCTCTATTTTGTCATTTGATGGACTCATGCTTGGGTTTTCTTCTCTCTTTTGTAGGAACTAGAGTGCTAGAGTTTGGCAAGATAACCCAGGGTTGTAGATGATGCTTTATTACATATGAAACATTAAAATTACATAAATTTTTACATGAAAATAGAAAAACTCCATTTTCACCTCAAAATACAGTTTTGAGCTAAAAACCCTTTATGAAGAAAATCATCATTGAAATTTGTGATTTTCTGAACTTATTAAACATCCTAATGTACCTACTGACCCCTTATTGAGCTTTTGAAGACCATGGTAGAAAACCCTAGACCTAATGAGACCTAAAACCATAAAATGGCTTTTGCAAATGTAAATGACAAAAATGTCTGTAAATGGCCTAAACTTGTGAAAATAGGCTAGCAGGTAAACAACATGAGGGAAATTTGGTAGTGAAACTCCATTAGTTGATCCATGGCCTAATGGAATGTAACTGATTGGATGAGACACCTAAAATGCATGCAAAACGAGAATTTGATCACTGATGGAGGGATGAAGATACTGACACTAACAATTTACAACTTCGACATTGTTATGTCACTTATTTTTGAAAATGCAACATACTTTTCATTGTTGAGGCTTTATGATTTTGCATTGGAAAATGGTATCACATTGAAACAATAAGCTAATTATTATCCTTAGGGGAATGGTCTTGTTGAATCCATGAATAAGAACCTGATCCGCATTATAGAAAATAACATATACTCGAAGAAGTGAAACTACGACACTGCTTTGGTAAATTCCTTATGGGCTGAATGAGTCACACCGAAACCTTCCCTGAAAAGCTCACATTAATTCTTGGTCTATGGAAAAAAATTTATCCTCCCACCCAAAATCTACTCTCCTTCTCTCTATCTATCACAATAATCCCAAGGCAATCCATGGCAGTTAGTTCAGCGTAGGATGGACACCCGTCATAAGATACAGAAAGAAAGGTTGAAAGCAAAAGAAAAATGTTAAGTTCACCAGATTCCTATCAAGAGGTTGTTCAACAAGAATGCTGCATGGAAAAACAACTTGAGTGTGGGTGACTTAATCTTAAATTGGGATCAAGCCCATGAGGGCAAAGGAAAACACACTAAGTTTCAGTCCCTATTGATTGGGCCATTCATGGTGCATGAAAATCTTGGCCAACATGCTTATTGTCTTCAAACACTTGACGGGAAGATTGAATCTCTCACTGGCAATGGCCAATACTTGAAATAATATTTTCAATGAAAATCTGGGGCTTCCCTACATTCGTACTTAGTATTTTCTTTCATTGTTGTTCACTTGTTGTTTGAGTTTTTTTATGGTTCCCGTTATGTGAATGTGTGTTGTGGCTTCTAAATATGTTTGTGGCCAAACTATAAATAGTCTTGTGACACTTAAGTATTTGACTAGCCTTTTTTCCATCTTCCTTATGTTGTTTACATCTTTTGGCCAATGAAGTTCCTACAAAAAATATGATATTTTCGTAAGGAGAGTTTTGTTCTAATCATGAACCCATGTCTAGTCCAGAAACCTCATGCCTATGCTTGGTTTTTCTATTCTAGTGTCTTCAAGCTTATTCAACTAGTAGAAATAGAGAAGGGGAAAATATAAATGAGAAAAGCTAAATCATATGTCTCAATATGCTTCTATGAACGAACAACCTCTTCTTCTCTCAATAAGTTAGGATCCCTTTTCCACCCCAAAATAAATAAGTGCCAATGCACATTTCGCTTTAAATAAATAAATAAAGGTGAAAGAAGAGTAAGGCTTCTTGCATAGAGAGGTGAAGAAAGAAACTTCGTTGGGGTACTGTCTAGGCTCACTGCAACCAGAGAAATGTATGTGTTCCTGCATGACTCTTCCAGTGTACTGTCCAAATTTATTGGCAATGGAGAAACACAAAAGATGAAAAAATATACTCTTAAAATATTAAGTTTGTGAGCTACACTACCATTTTCAACTCAATACATTGTAATTATGTTGAATCTTATATTGCGTTCAGCTAAGAATGTATAGAGGGGACCGTGTATATTCGTAGGGTAAGTGTGAAGGGTAAAGTAATCGGCACAATGAAGCATTACTCCCTGAAGAACCAAGGCCTCACACATAAGAATTTAACCAAGACAAAAAAGTTGGAGTTCAACTAGCGTGTCACCAAGTGTTGTAGTTGTTTCAACACCCTCCAAAATTTTGGGTTACTCTAGATTTCAGAGTCTTCCTTGGTATTTAGCATTGTTGTTGCAAACATTAGAGATTATTCCATGAGCTCTCTTGCAGCACTTTGTTCCCTTTCGCATGTTAGGTTAAATGTCATCTTTTGGAATGTTTTGTTATCATGAAATGTTTGCAAGCCCATTCTGATGGTTTCAAAGGTAAGTATTTTTGTAATAGAGTTTTCATAAGCCTATAAACATCTATGGCATCCATACACAATATCTTCAGCATTGTCGTACATGTGTTGTCACGATTGTCCTAAAGCATATCTTAAGTGTTCCACTTGTGATGTCTTGTTGTGCACAATCACATGGAGGAAAATTATTTTTGATTTTGCTTAGATGATCTATGTTGTCTTGTCATAAAATTATACTAAATGTGTGTGATCACATTAAACGTTCATCACAATTCATCACCTATCCCACACTTAGCCATTTTCAGAAAATCTTCCCAATCGAGCAACTTAGATTCAACGGGTCCTAACTGAACTATGCACTGTGCAATCTCAACTCTCTAAGTTATGACCTTGCTACTTGGAATTGCACAATGTGCAGTCCTTGTCACCCAAGGGTGCTGCACTAAGAAATTCCTATTCTTGACTACCAACCTTGACCTCTAGAATTCCATAGTTATGTCTCTCAGTCTGCCATGAATTAAACACTTTTCATATTGAACCCTCAAGCTCTTCCCCTAGCTACTAGAACTTCGTAATGCATAGAATCCAAACCTTCCTTGACATCGAAAACTATGCATTTGGATTTCCCATTATCCATTCTCTCAACTAGACCCCAATGTCTCCAAAAACTCTGTTGAATTTAAGTTTAGGCCTCTCAGAGATGTGCACTGTGTAGTATCAGTGTTCAAGCTCTAGCCCTGATTGTTGGAAATATGAAATGCGCAATCATTGATCCCCTCTCCCCAACCTATCACTTTTCCTAGGATCAATTGAGGGATCAAAATGCATCATATTAGACTAGGGTGTTTTCTAATTGATGTCATCTTGTTGATGAGCCCCAATTTTGGTACAATTTGGGCTCATTTTGGCCTACTTTACTTGCTCAAACCATTCATCTTTATTTGCTTATGCATGCATTTCTTAGTTATTTCGTGTTGTTTGTAGGAGGAAGGTTAGACACTTTATCCACGTGACTAATGCATTGTGATTCCAGGTTTTGGCATTAAAAAAAGGGGAACAAAAGACAACGCAAAAGGAATAAGGAGACATAAGGTGGCACTGCTGATTTTGTGGAGAGAAGTCCACAGTTTTGGGACATTCCTCGTGATTCCCACCGAGAACTCTGAGCTCCAATCAACCCCCCCCCCGAGCCTCAGAAGTAGCCAGTTGTCCTACAGGAACAGCAGTCATCAACTGTTGACTGCCTCACAAAGCCGCAGTTACACTTCAGTTGGACAACCGAGCTCCCAAAATCAAGGCTACTTGGCGGATCATCACTTTTTTGTATAAATATGGAGACCGTAGCCTTAGATGGTTGTTGAATCTTTTGGGTTATCATATCATTTTGGAATCAGTCCAGTTTTGTTTTCCTTTTTCTGTAAGCCAGTTTGGCATGACGTTGAAGTATTAATAAAGAGGACAGTTTGTGATTGATTCTTGAGTTTTATTAGGAGACTATAGCTCTCAGGTTAGGGCCC
>APFE030781482.1:0-18401 GCA_000404065.3 Pinus taeda
TAAATACAGGCATTGGGCCAAGGGAGGGGAGGTTGAAAGCTGAACATTCCAAAGGGTAGAGGCTGCTGGAATTAGGACTTCCATTGTAAGCTTGTGAGGAGAGATTACCATCCTTTCTTGTTTCATTTGGAAGTGGGTGAGCTTGTCAAAGTAGTGGAAAACTCTTGCTGGACCCTGGGAGGAACTTGCACAACACCAAGGCATAGGTTGTAATGGTTTCTTTTGTTTCCTATTAATACAAATAAGTCCATTCTTCTCAATGATTTGTTGTTAATGAATTGTTTCATATACTCCTTGGTCTATATGTTGAATATGTTTTGTTTTATGAGATATTCAGGTGTTATGTAATCGTTTGATTGTTAGTGTATGCAGGTTTCAAAGTGAAGGAGGAGCTCATCTGGATCAACGAGGCTAGACTACTACAACAGCGTTGGACCTAAGGTAAGATCGAAAAACACTTGGTTTCTCATATGATAATGCATGTTTAGAGAAGGATTGCTCTTAATTGTCTTGTTTGTCACTAGAAAGTCTTAGGCTTCTAGGGAGGTTAGTTTTGTCAGCAAAAATAACTCTTTCCGCATGACAGATGGAAAGTACTGTGTTTCAGGTGAAGGTACGGTTTTGTTTCAGAGGGATCATGGAGCTCCCCTTACCCTGACTGATGTAAATTATGTACTAGGTCTAAGGAAGAATCTTGTGTTTGTCACTATGCTAGAAGATAAATGCTATGATGTAGTATTTAGTAAAGGAAAGGTATTCCTGAGGCATATCTGTATTGGACAGACAAAGCGAATAGGGATTCAAGTCAAGAATATCTACAAGTTGGAGGTAGATGACAATGCTACTTTGAGTTCCAAAGCTAATATGGTGCAGAGCCAAGATGTTAGCAAGCTATGGCATAGAAGACTGGGCCACTTGCACCATGGAGCCCTGAAGATTATGCAGTAGATTTCTACTGGATTACCCAAGGGAAAGCTCGAGCAGATAACTACGTGCAAAGGTTTTACCTTGGGTAAGTATGCAAAATCTTCCTTTTCGAATCGAGACAGTAGAGTTGGAGAAATCTTGGAGCGAGTTCACTCAGATGTTTGTGGACCTTTTTCTACAACCTCCACCACTAAACAAAGGTACTATGTTATTTTTATTGATAATTTTTCTCATATATGTTGGATCTACTTTATTCAAAATAAGGATCAGACCTTCTTGAGGTTTTGTGAGTTTAAAGCCTTGGCAAAGAAAGAATTTGGAAAGAAAATAAAATCCTTGCGTAGTGACAATGGTGGGGAGTATGTCTCCCAATAGTTTAAGTAATTTTGTGTTGCAAAAGGTATTAAACGAGAATTGATAGCACCTCATAAACCAAAACAGAATGGGGTGGCTGAAAGGAAGAACAGATCAATTGTGGGAATAGCTCGAGTGATGTTGCATGACCAAAGCCTACCACTACATTTGTGTGCTGAGGCTTGCAATACAACAATATACTTGTAGAACATAACCCACATCGTATAGTAAGGATGAAGACACCTATGGAGGCCTATTCTGGGAAGCGACCTGATGTAAGTCACTTCAGAATCTTTGTATCATCAGTTTACTGTCATGTGACCAAATATGCCAGGAAGAAGATGGACCCAACAACTGAGTTGGGAATACTTGTGGGCTACACGGATACACCGCACAAGAGGACAGTGGTACATACGGATCTGAAGTTCGACGAGAAGAAAGCCATGCAGTTATCACTTGAGAGGGATCTCGAGTTGCATGTAGATGAGGAACCTTTGGTTCCTAAGGAGTAGGAGCCTTATATTGATGCAGAGCAGCTGCATGTAGAGGATCCAGGAATGGACACATCCACTCCTTCTAAGACTTCTAGAGATGGGAAAAAATACTAAAGGGAGGATGACAGGTTGATGCTGGATGCATGGGAAAATGTGGGACAACCATCTTCTTAGTGTAGATAGAGGAGGTCACCTGAGTGGTACACTGGCTACATGGCCCTGGTTAGGGAGTGTGTAGATACTAAACCTTCTTCATTCAAGGAGGTAGCGCAAGCAACTAGTCTGGGTTGATGCAATGGTAGAGAAGTATAACTCTATCATTCGAAACAGTGTGTGCGATTTTGCCCCAAGGAGTCAAGGCAAGTCAGTGGTGAGTTCCAAATGGATTTACAAGGTAAAGTAGGCAGCTGATGGTAGTGTTCAGACACATAAGGCAAGGTTTGTTGCCGAGGGTTTCCCATAAGTCAAGGGGATCGACTACAATGAGACTTTTGCTCTTGTAACAAGGTATTCATTGATTAGTTTGATATTAGCACTATCAGCTTAGATGGGGTGGAAGATCCACCAGATGGATGTGAAGACAACATTCCTCAATGGGAAGATTGAGGAGGAGGTGTACATTGAGTATCCAAAATGTTTCGAAACCTTCGATTGTGAGTCGCATGTGTGCAGACTCAAGAGAGCTCTTATGGGCTAAAGCAAGTACCCCATGCTTGGTACACTAGGATTGACAACTATTAAACCGGTTTGGGCTTCACCAAGAGTGAAGCAGATGAAAACCTTAACCACATCATGATATAACGTAAACCATTGATCATTGTTCTATGTTGATTATATTATTTTGTCAAGTGATGATAAACTGATACAGTCTTGCAAGGAGGACCTTGGAAGAGAGTTCGAGATGAAGGACATGGGTCTTATGCACTCTGTTCTAGGCATGGAGGTGTGGCAAAAATATGGGGAATTATTTGTGTCTCAAGGCAAGTATGCCAATGAGATACTCAGGCGCTTTCACATGGAGAAGTGCAAGCCCGTGTAAACTCATCTAGTTGGGAACTAGAGGAAGGAGGATGCTACTTCAGGTGAGGTCGTAGTTGCTACTATTTATCGACAACTGGTGGGTTCACTTCTGTATCTGGTGAACACACAACCCGACTTATGCTTTGCAGTGAACCAGTTGAGTCAAGCTATGGTTCAGCCTACCAAGGTGTTTTGGAAGGCAGCAAAGCATGTGCTGAGATACCTCAGAGGCACATCTCAGTTCGAATTGTGGTACAGACAGACAGAGGGAGTGAAGTTTTAGGGCTTCATAGATGTGGATTGGGTAGGAAGTCCATCAAACTGGAAGAGCACTTTTGGAGGAATATTCAACTTTGGTTCAACTACAGTTTCCTAGTACATCAGGAAACAAAGATCAGTTGCACTTAGCTCAATAAAGGCTGAATACATGGCTTCTAGTCAAGCTGTATGTGAGGCCATTTGGATGCGGAAGGTTCTAGTGGGATTTTTTGGTTAGAGGATGGATCCTACATTGATCTACTGTGATAACCAGAGTTGTATCAAAATATTTGAGAATCCAGTTTTTCATGATAGGTCCAAGCACATTGATATCTAGTATCACCATCTTCGAGACTGTGTGGCCAAGAGGATCATGTTGCTGTTGTATGTTTCGACCGAGGAACACGATGCAGATATTTTGACTAAGGCATTGTCAAAATGCAAGTTTGATTTCGACAAAGATAGGATTGGGGTTACTGATAATCCCTTTCTTATTTAGAGGGAGTGTTGAAAATAGCAACAAGAAATGCAAAAAATAGCACTACCATAAATAGCAGTTCAGCTAGTGTTGATCTTAGCAATAATGGATGGAAAAATGGAAGTGCTAAAAATAGCATTCCGGGATACCTTCCTATTTTAGTCAGTCCCTAAACTAAAATAGTGAAGTAAAAATCGAATTTGATCTTAGCAGGTGTTTGTAAAATAAGTAATTAATTCATCTGGAGTTAATTAGCTACAGAAAATCAAACATGAAGTCTATATGGGGAAATGCATTAGTTTCTCCATTAACTGGGGAATCTATCCATCATTTAAAGAGATAAGGATGAGTTTTAATATTGAGTTGTAATTAGTTGGCTCAGTTAACTAAGTCAAGTCGAGTTAGATTAATTCAAAGAGTTTGTTGAATTAATGTAAGTTCAGTTAGTTAATGCTTGCATGCATGTAACTACTGCACTTCAGATAACTAAGTATTCTCTCATAAATAACTCATGCATGTCAGTTCAGACAAAGACCCAGTTGATATAAAATGGAGGGGTAGTGTACTATCAGTTGCTATAATATTCCATTGTGAATATTCCTTACACGTAGAAGGAATTCTTTCCTTGAGGATTGCACAGTTACTTCTTCAGGTTTAGTGAGTGTGATGAGTCCAATTCACACACGTGACATCATTGGACCCCAAGGAAAACTGCACAAGGAAATAGGAGGCTTGGAGGGCTTGAGGAGGACATATACTATGTCTATTTAGTCAATGAGCTATATTGCTTGATTACAGAGAGAGCAGGATAGTTTGAGAGCTAATTCTTTTTGTAACTTGAACAAGATTTCCACTTGTATGATAATACAAAGATTGGGGTTTTAGGCTGAGGCTTTCCCTGGGTTATTTATTATGTGTTCTGTGTGATTGATTTCTCATTCTCAGTTATATGTGTTCTCTTGATCTTGCTCAATTCGATTAAGCTTCCACAAAGTGTTGTAGAAGTAGATCTTGTATTGTGTTTTAGTATATTGTATAATCTATTGATTTACAGTGGGAATTTCCACAAGAAGAGTACACCATACCGCCCATAGGAAAATGGGATGGTCAAAGCCTTTAACAAAATATTGGAGAATGCATTGACAAAGATCTGTAACATGCAGCCAAATGATTGGGATGTGAGCATACTTGCAGTGCTATGGGCCCATAGGACAACCTATAAAAAGTTGATAGGGAAAACACTCTTAAGATTAGTCTATGGTGTCGAATCAGTAATTCCTATGGAATACATTATGCCTAGTCTACGCATAGCAACCTTGACAGGTATGGCAGATCGTGAGGCCTTGAAAGAACGACTCATGCAGCTCATGGAGCTAGAGGAGGATTGATTTTTGGTAGGATTCCACCATCAAGTACAGAAGGAACATGAAAAATCATGGCACGAACACCATATCAAGATTTGAACATTCAAGGTAAATGATCTTGTGTTGTTATATGATAGTAAGTTCACTAAATTGGTGGGTAAATTCTAGATGCATTTTTTAGGACCATATATTGTCAAGTAAACTACAAATGTTGGCACAATTCAGCTCATGAAGCTGAATGAGGAGCCCTTCTCGGGAAAAGTGAATGGAAGAAAGTTGAAGCTATATATGGGGGGATCCTACGCATTGAATATATGGTAACTGGATAGTCTTAGTGCTCCAGGTAGTTGCAAGGGAGCACAGGATGATAAACTACACTACCTGGTTTGAAGGACAAGGTAGTGAGCAGGCTGTGTGAAGATTGAAGAGGATGCACTAGATGAAGCTGTGCTCAGGATGCTGCATGAGAGGGTAGGTTGTGTGAATATTGAAGAGGATGCACCAGATGAAGCTAATATTAGGAAACTACATGAGAGGGAAAGGTACTACACAACCCAATAGGAAAATGACCATTGGAGTTATTCATGATGGGATGGTCAAAAAGTGGTTAAGAGGAGTGGGGAGGTGGAAATTAAGGCCAACATATTTGAAGATCTGCTGCCAAAGCAACATTTATTATCAGAATTTGGGGAGAATGTTTAGATTTGAATTCAAATCCCCCTATAAATTGTGCATGCTGGTCCAACAAAGAACCTTTGCATTCTAAGAATTTCTGGAGAATTTCGTTGTTTGTCGTATATGAGTAGAGCACTTTAGGAAGAATTTGTGACATGCCCTTCCTTTGCAAACTATTTTGTAGTAGGTTGAGAGATATTTATTGAGAGGATGACTACCACTAACCCTCCGAAGCCCTCAGTTCATAAGTAGTTGTATTTGATGTGCCAGGTCCCAAAGAATCTAGTAGGGAGACTACGCTTGCTAAACCCATGGTGCCGAGGTCACCTAGACCAAAACAAATGATCACAAAAGAAAAGCAACCTGCTATGAAAGAAAAGAAACCATCCATGAAGGAAAAACAAAAGAAGTCGATGCCAGTGAAAATATCACCGCAGAAGCATACAGAGCCACAACCAAAGAAGACAAAGGAAAAACAACCCAAAAAAGTAGTGGATTTAGAGGAAGAGGAGTACCAAGGCATCGAAGAAGTCGATGCCGAGGGGTTTTGAGCCTATATCTATTCTGTCGAGGTCCATCCCTCCATGGAAGGGAAGAGCTAAGTTGACCAAGGACCCTAATTCAGGAAAATTCGGGGTATCCACTCCCTTGCTGCCAGAGCAGGTCATATTTGAAGGCCCTAAGCTTTCACGTATCCCATTGTTAAAATTGGAGGACTGGAACATCGAGGATTAGGAAACATTTCTGGATATGGTGACCCATACGCATATGATGAAGATATACTATGATGACATAGGAGTTACATAGTTACAACCTATGAAGTGGGTTCACGATGTT
Source organism: Pinus taeda (assembly GCA_000404065.3). Taxonomy (NCBI): domain Eukaryota; kingdom Viridiplantae; phylum Streptophyta; class Pinopsida; order Pinales; family Pinaceae; genus Pinus; species Pinus taeda. The sequence continues at coordinate 6,408 of APFE030781482.1, forward strand.
GAGAAGTCGGGGTTGTTGAATATGCTATTAGTACTGCACTATCACCGCTACCTTATCAATATGGTAAATGTGTGCCAGCTCCTTGTACCAATGCATGATGGGATTCTATGGCTAGGGTAGCCTATTGTGATAAGAGATATGTTGGTCCACTAGGTAATGAAGCTGCCCCACAAAGGAGTGGACCCTGCCAAGGAATTTGTAGGAAAAAGAAGGGAGAAGGAGCTAGATAATAAGATGAAAAAGGAGTACGGTCTCATGAACAAGTTGTGAGGATACTCCATTCTATCCATACAAGACCAGGCGGTCTAGTTTTCTACCTAAATCCTCACCAAAAAGATCATGCAAAAGTGTTGCATGGACAAAGTTCTAGCATTGATTGTCTCACTTGCTGCACAGTGCGCGAAGTGCGTGCAGTATAATTGGGTGAGGTATCTCTACCAAGAGTTCCTCACAAAATGCCAAGAATCCCAAGATGATAACAAGCCCTTTCATTACACCTGGCTTCTAATGTTGCTTTTCTTAGTTGCATGGAGGTTACCGAAGGATAGCAAATTTCCTCCACACAAGGACGAATTACTTGAGGTCATGAGGTTTGACTTGCTCTAGGCCACAAAGGATGTGGCGCGCATTAAAGAAACGAATATTTTCTGGGTCCTAATGGAGATGGAATTTTGAATGGTAATCAATCGACAATCAAGGTTGTCCCCAACTTGGTTTGGGCAATTAAAAGCCTATGCAGAGTTCAAGGCTAATTTTCACAATGTCTCGATCCGTGTGTGGAAGGACCCCGAAGGAACATGGCATGTACTACCTTATCTGGTTTCCAAGGTAGATGTGTAGGAAGTTGTAGGATATTGGCCACCAAAGTGGCATGATCCTACAACATTCGAGGTGGGAACTAGCAAAGGCGTAGAGAGCTCTGCTGCACAGAAGTAGAAGGAAGCCGCCAAGAAAGCTACATGCACATTGGTCAAGTAAAAGAAGAAGGAGGCTGCTAAGGAAGCTGCAAAGAAGGCACGAATAGAGGAAGAGTGTGCTCCTAAATAGAAGGAAGACAAGGAATGGATGGATGATGATGAGACTGAGAAGTTTGCTATGTAGGTTTTAACCCCATACAAGAATTACCTGCATATGAATTCTAAGACAAAAAAAATAAACAATGCGAGAGCATAACACATAAAACAAATATACACAGAGATTTTCCCCTAGATCCCAAAACCGGGACTACCAGCTTGATTTTTCATTATGTTCCTTTCAATGTTAGAATACATATTTTATACAGTTGAATGCATCCAATACCATGGACCAAAACCATAGGTTAGGTTCGGCCCAACCTAATATAGGGGTTTGAAATTTTTTTTTTCCCGGGGCATTTGCCCTGGCCCCATAGAGGTGGGGCTACCCATCCCCTCTCAAAACCCACTGGTACAATAGGCACACATAGGGAGGTCTCACGATTTTTAACCCGCCAGTTCACTACGTGGGCTAGTTGTGGAAAGAATATAACCCAACCCAACAATCTCCCACTTGTTGTTTTCTTTCCATAGGGGGCCACAAGAGAGATTAGTAATTTTTCTAGCCCTGAAATGCCCATTTTTTCTCTACACCAAGAGAACTTCTCAGAGCTCACAGATTTTTTCAATGCATCTGTCGTAGTCTTCAAAGTGTCCACCTTTACCAACAACAACTTTTTGTCTTCTATCATATCCCTCACAAAGTGATACTGAACATCAATGTGCTTTGTCCTTGAATGACAAGTAGGGTTCTTTGCCAGGAAAATTGCACTTTGGTTGTCACAATCTATCCTTATATCTCCCTGTACTAACCCCATACCTGAACATAATCTCTAAAACCAAATTTGTTCCTTGCTTGCATGAGTGGTTTCCATGTATTCTGCCTCTGTAGTTGATAGTGCCACTACAGATTGTTTCTTACTCATCCAACTGACTACAACTCCAAATAGGTTAAACACATACCCACTTGTAGATATTCTCTTATCCAAATATCTAGCCCAGTGTACATCAACAAAGACACGGATATCCAAAACTCTGTCCAATCCTGGTCTTCCTTGGTAGCACAAACCATAATCACTAGTGCCATGCAAATACCTGAAATCCCGCTTCACTATTGTCCAATGCTCCTTCCCTGGTTTTGACATAAACTTGCTCAATACTCCCATTGCATGTGCAATGTATGGTCTAGTATAGACCATTGCATACATCAGGCTACCGACTGCACTTGCATATGGAACACGGGACATATCCTCTTCCTCGCCTTGTGTCTTGGGACACTATTCAACAGATAACTTTACACCTACAGGAATAGGAACCTTCACTAGTTTACTATCGCATATTAAACCTCTACAATTGTCTTGACATACTTCCTATGGTTTAACCAGAGCTTCCTCTTTGCCTGATCTCCTTTAATGTCCATGCACAAAATATAGTTTGCAACACCAAGATCTTTCATGTCGAATTTGGATGACAATTGGGTCTTCAAATCCTAGATAATTTCTTTGTCATTTCCAACCAGCAACATATCATCCACATCCAAGACCAGATAAATAACAAGGTCACCAATTAATTTAAAATACACACAGTGATTTTCTTTGTTTTTGGTGAAGCCAAGTCCCCGTATAAATGTATCAAATTTCTGATACCACATCCTTGGGGACTATTTTAACCCATACATAGACTTCTTTAACTTGCATACCAGTTATTTCTTACCTTTCACTGTAAAGCCTTCGGGTTGCTTCATGTAGATATCCTCTTCTAGATCCTCGTGAAGAAATGCTATCTTCACATCCATCTGTTCTACCTCAAAATCAAAAGCAACAAAAACAAATAAAAGTAATCAAATAGAAGTTACCTTTGCTCGGCACTTGGGAATAACCTTTTGCTGCCAATGGGGTTTTTTTTTATCCACCTTTCCTTCTTCATTTGTCTTCTTCTTGAACACCCATTCGCTACCAGTGGGCTTCCTTCTAGCTAAAAACTCCACCAGATCCCAAGCCTCATTTTTGTGCAAAGATGCCATTTCATCAACCATGGCCTCTTTCTAGAATTTTCCATCCTCTGAATCTATTGCTTCCTTCATTGTTCTGGGATCATCATCAGTAATAGATAAAGAAAAATTTTAATAGAAAGAAGATGGACTATACCTTTCTGGCTGCCTTCTTTCTCGAACTGATCTTCTTACAACTGAAGTTTGTGGCTCTTCATCTTCTGATTCCTCCTCTGTTGTAGAGTCTAATTCTTCCTCCTTTAGCTCAAACTCTATCTTCTCAAGTTCCTTTGGTTGGATTTCATGTTTAATAACACATTTCACCTCTCTGAACACCACATCTTTGCTGTAAACAACCTTCCTTGTTACTGGGTTCCAAAGCTTATAACCCTTTAAACTATCCTTATACCCAATAAAGATGAACTTTTCATATTTACAATCCAACTTGGTTCTTTTCTCCTTTGGAATATGTACATATGCATCACATCCAAATACCCTTAGATGTGAAAGAGAGGGTTTCTTACCAGTCCATACCTCTTGTGGAGTCTTATCCTCCAATGCTGATGAAGGTGATCTGTTGACCAGGTAACATGTTGTCTCCACTGCCTCTAGCTAGAATTCCTATCCTAACCTGGCACCACTGAGCATGCTTCTTGCCCTTTCCATCAACATCTCGTTCATTCTTTCTGCAACTCCATTTTTCTGAGGTGTATATGGAGTAGTCTTCTGCCGTGCTATACCACACATCTTACAGAATTCTTCAAATTCCTTACTGCAAAACTCTCCACCGTTATTTGTCCTCAGCATCTTTATCTTCTTCTCTGTTCCGTTTTCCACCAAAGCCTTAAATTCTTTAAACCTGTCAAAGACTTCAAATTTCTTCTAAAGGAAATACATCCATGTATTACTTGAGAAGTCATCTATAAATGATACATAGTACACAGACTTACCCAGTGATCGAACCTTCATAGGTCTAAACACATCAGTATGCACAAGCTCTAATATTTGTTTCGCCCTCTTACCACTGGAGGGGAAACTCACCCAATTCTTCTTCCCATATGCACAATTTTCACAGAAATCAAAATCTAGAGAGCTATTACTCATACCTTCCACCATACCTTTACCATGAAGTATTCGAAGGCCCTTCTCCTCCAATATGTCCAAGCCTTTGATGCCACAACATGGTCTTCTCTCTAGATACTACTAGGTTTTCTGCTCCACTTTCAGGAACCACAAAACTATTGCACCCATCAAGAACAATGCTACCTTGCAGCTTGTACAGAGTTCCAATCTGAACTCCCCGCATTAATACCAATGATCCCCAAACCATCTTGCAGGTATCCTTCTTGAACATTGTTTTGCACCTGCATCATCCAACTTTCTTATAGAAATTAGCTTTCTGGCTAATGCAGGAATATGAAGAACACCTAGAAGTGTTCTAACCGTTCCACCTTGCAACTTCAACTTTACTTTTATATGACCAACGATTCTAGCCTTCCTGTCATCCCCCAAGAAGACATCACCACCATCATATTTCTCATACTCACAGAACCACTCTCTATGGGGAGTAAAGTGAAAGGATGCACCTGAGTCAATCAACCATGCCTCATGATTTACATGTGTACTCGAAGAAGCTAAGTACACATTCCCACCTCCATCTGAGGTGGTTTTTGCCTCTGCAGAAGGAGCATCATCTGATCCCTTTTTTTTATCAGGAGCTTTAAATTTACACTCCCTTTTGTAGTGCCCTTCCTTTCCACATTTCCAGCACACATCACATATTTTATTGCATTTGGAATTAAATATTGGATCTAGAATTTCAAAAAAAAAAAAAAACCAATTCTAGAGATGTTCATGTAATAAAAATTTTCCAATTTTAATGAAATATGTGTTACACCACCTTTACAATTTTTCCTGGAGATTTAGATCTCTCTCTAGATTTAGATCTCCCACTCGATGACTTATTTTCGTTTCTATTCTGGGACCATCCTCATACAGACAAGGCATCACCATTCTGGCTCTCCATATTTTTCCATCTCATCTCCTCTGGCAACAAGGATGAGACTATTTCATCAAACTACAAGGCAGTTGCATTGCTACCTATTGTAATAACTAGGCTATCCCATGAATTTAGTAGAGAAAACAACAAATTGATGCACTTATCTTCATCTAAAATTTTAATATCAACAGATGCTAATTGACTTACCACAGTATTAAATGTGTTCAGATTCTCTATCACCAAGTCTCCATCTTTCATGCTCAGGTTATACAACGTTTTCCGAAGAAACAATTTATTCACCAGATACTTAGATTGGTACAAAGTCCCTAACTTGTCCCATTAAGCCTTCGCCGTAGCTTTCCCTGATACATTCAGCAATACTAAATCTAAGACACACAATCATATTGTGATCTTTGCCTTTTGATCCAACTTCTTCCATTCTTCATCAGACACTCCTGTTGGTTTAGTACTTGGATCTATCGTGATCGACTGATCTTTATCCACCAACAAATCCTCCATCTTCAGTTTCCACAACTTAAAACTCTGACCATTAAATTTCTCGATCTCTATCTTTCCACTGCTTGCCATCTTATTTCACCACCAGAATCTATCTCGTAAATCTCCCACTGAATAGGGTCTACCATAGGCCCGAGTGAAACCCCTCAACAACAAAGGCATCCTCTTGAAGCCAAAATAGCTCTGATACCAAATGTAGGTTTTAACCCCGTACATAAATTACTTGCATACGAATTCTAAAACACAGAAAATAAACAATGCGAGAGCATAAAACATAAAACACATATACACAGAGATTTCCCCTGGATCCAAAAATCGGGACTACCAGCTTGATTTTTCATTATGTTCCTTTCAATGTTACAATACATATTTATACATGCCGAAGCATCCGATACCATGTACCAAAAACCATCGCGTCCAAAACCATGGATTGAAAACCATAGATGGGTTCGCCCAACCTAGTATAGGTTCCAAAAGAAAAAATTTCCTGGGGCACACGCCGTAGAAGGGGGCTACCCACCCCCCTCAAACCCCCCTTGTGACCCCCCCGCTGCGCAATCGGCACAATGAAGGGGGGGCTCCGCTCCCCCTCTAACCCCCTAGTTCACTATGTGGGCTAGCCATGGAAAGAATATAACACAACCTAATGTGCTACACACCACACTAGCAAACAAAAAATTTTAGAGTAGGAAGGAGGAAGTGGTGAAGAGCAGAGCACTTAGTTTATTTTGAATAAACATAGACAAGAATAAATAGGTGGCCAACAGAAGAAACATAAGTCTGACAATGAGACACATCTGGATCCCATGGTGTTGACAAAAGGTGATCTTGATGAGATCGATGACATGATACAGGACACAACAATAGAGGTGCTGCAACAATTTGAACAGTAATACATGTAGATGTTAAGAAGCATCCAAAAGGATCTTCGTGAGCTGTAGAGTCAGGTGAATAGGATTTAGGCGGATGTCGGAAAGGCGAGTGGCATGTAAGAAAGCCTAACACAGGGCCATAACACTATCACAGAGATCAAATGTCCTCTGGATCTCAGAGTCTTTCCTTTACCAGAAGGGTCAGTCCACGTGGAATCGGATGAGGATAGCGTGGTACTCCACACATTGAAAGATATGGGACTAAAACTTGTCGCACTTCTACTTGAGTCTCTTCATGCACTACATAAGGGGGTCTCAGATGTGTTGAAGATCAGAGAACAACACGTGCTCACTGTCATCGATGAGTTTAAAGTCAAGAACGAGTAGTTGTTCATAGAAAATCTTCAGGCATTGAAGGAATAGGAGGAGTTGCGGACAAAGTGCTAGAACCTCATCGCAATAATTGAGAAAGCCCGCAAGTCTGTACCTGAGCTGAATATACCCGATGATGTAGAGGTGTCATCTAAAGTGAGGAAATTGGTTGATGCAGTGCGCACGTCAAAGGAAAAGGTTGATAAGGCTACTTTTGATCGTTAGATGAAAATAACTAAGCTACAGTTGAAGTTGTAGTCGACCACACCATCGGAGGGTAGGGAACAAAGAGGAGCAATGATACAAGAATCCATGGCCCAACTGGATGTCGTAGTTCAAGGATGTGACCATCTCTTCATTCAAGTAATGGGCCTATGGGATACGTTGTAGGAGGATCCTACGCTAGAACAGTTGAACACAGAAATATAGGAAGTGAAACAGTAGTACGATGAGATAAGTATGAGTACGCAAATGTTGGTGCCAGTCTAGCACTTCACACACTTACAGGAAGGCAAGACAAAATTGATGCAGATCTAGGAGTTATAGAAAAAGTAGTCCCTGCTCAGAGCCTGACTTGAGCATTGGATAAAGGAAGCCTTCTATTTTTCATAGAACATTCATGATAAACTAAAGGCAATGTAGTAGACACAGAGGTCTATGCAACTGGAAGTAGAGGGTCCAACCATAGAGAAACTGGTCTAGGAATTACAACAAGCAGCATAAAAGAGTACCGCAGAGCTTCAGGCACTAACCAAGACATTCAGCGAACTCTGCTAGAAAGTGGAACAAGCCACTCAGTGACTAGAGGGTGAGTCATGATCTTTATGTTAAGGGCCTATTGGGACGAGGTCCCCAAGGGTAGAACTAAATTAGACTTATTCATTTTTGTAAAGAGTTTTGTAAAATATGTAAAGTCTTTGCAAAATGTGGATGTAGAGCACACAGATAGATAGCATCAAAGGGGCCTCAGCCCATTGATTTTTGTGCTTTTAAAGACTCACCCATGAGCTAGGGGCCATGGTATTGTATTAGGAAATATATAAGTAGTTAAGTCTAGCGAGTCTTAGAAGTAAGTTTTTGATAGAATATTGAGTACATTGAAGAGTTTTGTTGTCTTAGGCAAGAGCTAAGGCAAGAACACTCTGCTTCCTATGCTTAGATAGAGAAGGGAAGGCTCCTACAACTGAGTGTGCAAGAGGCCTGGGTAGAGATCACAGCTAAGTGCGTGAACCCCTGTAGCTTTGTGTGCAGGGTAAGAAGAGTTTGTAATCAGTAAATTGAAGATCAATAAAGATATTTTTCCAAAGAATTACTGAGTATTTCCATGTGGATCTATTTATGTTATATAATGTCGATGAATGACATGTTTTATGAAATAATGATTGAATGCTATGTGAATGTCTTGAATCTATCTTAGTAATATATGTAATGAATGCTTAGCCACTTCCACAAAGTTACAAGCCATTTCTCTTATGGTTTCTAATGAAATAAGTAGATCTATGTGAACTCCAATCTAGGGTTACTTTTTGATGCGCGTAAATAGGTAAATTGACTATTTAAGGTCCACAAGGACTGATCCTGGACCTTTGCTAGGGTCTAAAGGCCACTTTAACTTAATTACAGTAATTAGCCATATAAGTCTATTGATCTCCATGAAGGCATATCAAACGCAGTGGAAGACATCACACTAGTCTCTGGATGTAGAAACTTGGTTCTTACATCCCCAATATTTCTTCGGGTGAGAATGCAGCTTGCGCTACATGGGTTGTTGCCAAAAGGGCCAGTAGTGTATGGTTTTGTTGGTTGGCACATCTAACTTTGAACCTGGGTCAGGCCCCCGTAAGCTATGAGATGTCGTTAAATGTAGGAGTTTTCATTGTTTACCAGCGTTGTATCCCGAAGGTGAAATCATTCTTCATGTACCTTTAGGTATATTGGATGATGATCCATGCACATAAAATTTATGGGAATTCTCTCATTGAACAATTACACATTAGACACCACTACTATGGACTGCACTTCCACATACCATGGAGTATATTTTGGAAGTACCCTATAGGTTGCTATCCTTGCCATAGGTAACTGAGTCAGCTGCCTTGTGTACCGTGATACACCAAATAGAGAATTCAGGGAGATTGCTTCACCTACCTTAAGTCCTTGGTTCGCCAAGGTGTATATTGTGATTCATGGTTTCTTAGTAATCATTTATGCCTAGATTACCCTCTCTTTTATTTTTATTTTTTTTAATTTCTAAAATTTATTATCCAACATGGAATAACAAGATTCCCCACTTCGTCATTCACGTATAATGAAAAATAGGCCTCATCTTCCACCAAACGATACTCCTAAATGTCATTAGAAGCATAAGAAGACGTAAACTACTGAATTGGGAAATTCAGGAACTACTTCTGGTCCTCCTCCTAAATATGATTAACCAGAATCATTTTTCCCATTGAGTATTGAGCTTGATATCACCTCTACTCTTACCATTGAATTTGACACAATCGAAACAAAAGTACCTAAAACCTTATTTCATGGGTTATTGAACCTCAATTTCCTATGTTATAAACTTTATTTCCTGAGGTTGTTGAACCTGAGGAACCTCAACCATATTCACCTGTTACTTTGAGACTTTCCCCTTCTCTTCCTTTTTCTTAGACGAAACCCCCAACCGTATATCTTGGACCTAATGGTGAACTTCTTCCATACGGTCTTGTGAGTATTGAAGAGATCCCACAAGAAGAGCCTCGCCCTTCTACTCTTTTTCATTGGAGTGGAATCCAATTTTATTAGGTTGGTCCTCTTCCTCTTCTTAAAAATCTAACACAAACTCCTTTACCTGATTCTTTTGACTCACTCATGGTTGGATTTGATATGACTTCCCAACCAGTGTCCACCACTATGGTTGAGACATCAAATGTTTCTTCCTTATCCATGTTTGCAACATCATTAGAGGCACATCTGTATGGTGGCCCATCCATCGCACCTAGTTATCAATTTTTATTTGGTACCTTCTCTGGTGTAGCTTCCAGTCCTTGGACCTCTTCCATGTCATCCATTTTGGGAATTCCATCTGGCACTTCCCTTATGAACATTACTCAACTTATTCCTTCTCCTCTACCTACACCTACATTTGAACAATAGGTTGACCCTTATGTTAGTGGGAAAAGTTATCTTCAACAACCTAACTCTCCTTATGTTCGGTGCCCTCCATCTCAGCTACAGTTGGCTCCATCATCCCCTCCTCCTATGGCAAGGGGAAACTTGTTGTTGGTATACCTCAAATTGGTAATCATCCTTATTATAATCCTCCTTATCTTAGGATGGTTTCTAGTGTTTGGAAACCTACTTTCTGTCCAACTTGGTTCATTTTGGGACTGATTGTTGAATTCTTAACCTGTGTCATCTTTATCTCAAATCCCTACCCATCAATATTTACCTCAACAACATCAAATACATGTAATTTTACCTTTACAGTTTGTTATTGCATCTCAACCTATTTTGTTGGTATCTGGTACCCCTTAAGTTCCACTTACCCATCCTTTACAAGGTACTTTACAGTCTCAACTGCTTGGGCAAGGTATTCCTGAAATTCTAGTAGGACAGACTGTGTATAGCATGGCATAGCCTCAATCAAATCCAGCTTATTTCAGGATGATGAAGAATCCCATGGAGCAATAGTATAGACCTTATCACGGTATTCCTCAAGTTCCTTTTCAAGGCCAACTTATCCAAACCCAACCATTCCAACCTTTATAGGGATATCCTGAAGTTAGTCAACAAGGTTACACGTATGTTAGTTACCAAAATCCTCCTTATTCTAGTGCCTAGGTTAATAATTATCAGAACCCTCCTTAGTTAGGAACACAAGTACCTATTTCCTAGGATATTCCTTCTTATATAGGTTATCCTCCACAAGATTTTAACTAAAAAATACCTTTTATGGCAACTCTCGAAATTCCAAACTTGACTCGAATTGCCAATGGTCCTATTGTGCATTCGTCTTGGTGGTCGATAATTCCTACCAAATTGCCTTCTGATATCCCAAAATTCAATGCGAATCCTTGAGAAGACCAATCAACCCATGTCATGATGTATCATCTATGGTGTTCTTCGAACTCCCTTAATGCTAATTCCATATGATTACATATTTTCCAATGTACTCTTACAGGGACCACAACTAAATGGTATATTGAGTTATCTAGAGTATTGTTTCATGATTTTAGTTCATTAGCTAACACCTTCCTAACAACTCCCTCACACATTTCTAGTTTCCCATATTTTATGAAATTAGAATGGAACCTTTGACCAAATTTAAATGAAATAAAGCTACTCACATCTTAGATCACATTCATGAGTAGCAGTGTCATCACTGGTTGGTTAATACTTATATTCCAGATCAATTGTTATCAAAACGGTTCATTAAATTCTTGTTTCCATCTATCACAGAGGATGTAGCAAAAGGAAGGGCAGTGATTGAAAAGAAAGTGATTCCTCATGCTAAATATTTGGACCTCATATATACCCAATCTAACACACTCTATGAAAAGATACCAGATGCTCTGAGAACTTCAAATATTGTTCCTCCAACTCCTAGTAAAGAATATCATGCTACTAATGGCATCATTAGTACTACTAGTTCATAGAGAGTGAGTAAACCATCTGGTGCTTCTCTCACTGCTTCTTGTCAAAACCCTTCATCCTATCCTCTTGTGGGTTCTTCTTCCGAGATAAATGTCGTTAGATCCGATAAAGGCAAACCTCAACAAGAACTAGGAAGAAAGAAGAAAGGAAAAGACGATAAGAATAAATATTCTTCACCACGGGATAAACAAATAAATTAGTCCTTTGACGAGAAACGAAATCCCTACTACCCATGTTTGTTCTACAATGAGGAGTACCTTACTTGTTACTTTCCTCACCATCTATAAGTGAACTAGTTTCTAAAATCCTCCACTTCTCTTGCTGTGTTGACCGATTCGTTTCCCAATCAAGAGACCCACATGGTTTCTCAAGACCCTTTTTCCTCTACAAAAGTTTTAATTCTTTCCTCCAAAAAGCCTAAATATGATGTTATGGTGGTTACTCGAAATAAGGACTATGGTAATGTGAATCCTTTGAATGGCAATTGTAACACCCTCCTCCAAAATCTACCCATGCAACAACCCAGCTAGGGTAAACATGTGATGATAGGCCACTATGATATGATTCAACCTCCTAAGTCACATTAAG
>APFE030781490.1:0-10524 GCA_000404065.3 Pinus taeda
TAGGGTTTTGAAGGCAGTTTCTCTTGGGCGGACAAATCATCGGCAAAACTTGTTTCCTGATGTTCATACACCTTCCCCTATCCTTAAAGTACCATATCATACACTTCCCAACACTCAGATTCCCCAAATCCTCATTTTTGCACAAACCCTAGTTTCTAGCTACAACCTGGCAATTTTCTAGGTTTGGCCTGTGATTTGCCCTTTTGGACCCCTTCCCCTCACTCAATCTCTGAGATTCCATTTTCCCCTGCTTCCTAACATCCCTCCCCACTCCCAAAAATTTCCCCAAGAATTTAGAAGCCCCCTATCCCCTTCATTTCGCTTCATTTCCGACAAAATTCCTTGTTTCACACATCGGGATAAGTTTCACTCAAATGGTGTTTCAGAGAAATAAAAGATGAATTTGGAAAAACTGAGAGATTTTTTTGTCCACAACATGCCAAATAAGAAAAACCTCCTTCACTTTTTTCACAGGTTTAATGGTTTTAGAGAAATGTCAAAATTACAATCGCTAGATCCAAGGAGGTAGGCCAAGGCACTAAAACGACGGAAAAGGCCCGATTCACTCCAAATTTTGGCCAAAGCCTCTTTGACTGGGCATGGTACTTTATTAGGGACTCCTAGCCCAAATTTCAAGAAATTTGGAGAAAATTTTGTCAATTGTGAATTTTTTGTGCCACACACAGGTTTTTGCCCTCAACGAGTCGCGCACCGTGCGTGACCCTTTCGATTGGGAGGTCCATTTCAGGAAAAGTTTGCATTTTTGGATTTTTCATGCAAAAATACACTTTCTCAGCAAAGACCAAGAAATTTCACCAAGTTTTGAGCCTCCAGAATTTCAAAAAATAAGCAAAAAATGACTTTCTGCCACCTTTTTGACACACAGGAAGCAGTCTTTGGCGATTGCCCTTTTGGAGGGGCAAATGGACACCAAATTCAGAAATCCCACTTGGGTTGGAAAGTAGACATCCATACCGTTCCAGAAAGCCAAATTTTACCTCATTTAGACACCTAGAAGTGCGTCAACAACAGCTCCAAAGGTGCGCGACCCGTTCAGAATCAGTGCGCGACCCGTTGGGCAATTTTCATAGAAATTGTACCTACAGCTCAACAAAACTCAGTTTTGACTAGGTTTGACTTTTTGGAGTAGATTTTTATCCTCCTTTATGTAAATGATGTAATTTTATGATATTTTGACACTCATTTATCTCTTCTAGAAGATTCATTCATGAGATAGGCAAAAAATTAAATGAATGAATTGGTTTCCTAGCTTATAGAGGCAAGTTGTTTTGACTGCCTAGATTTTAGTGCTCAGTTTGGAATTGGTTGAAATAGCTCCTAGGATAATGAGCTCGACCCCTAGAGGCAAGGAAAGATGTTATCTTGCCTATATTATGTACTTTCTTAGTCATTTTCATGGTTGGACTCTTGAGGGAAAAAGCTTCTATTGTATTACTCATTGTATCTCTGCATTTTGGCAAAGGAAGAAAGACCAGGGTTTTGCAGTCCTTTTTGGGATTCTTGTGGTTACATGTATTGATGGTGTGTTTCTCTTTGTACTTGTAAGTTTGTTATGTGAATCATCTTCTTACTTTTTCTTCTGCAAATTAGGCAAATGAAGTGATAAGGTAGAATTCATGGTTGCTATGCTCTGCCTTTAAGTTTGCTTAATATCAATGTTTTCAGCTGTTTAAGGAGAATTCAAGGTGATTGCTTGCTCTCCTTAGCTCCTCACCAGTCATTCTCATCCATCCAAATCTTTCAAAGGCATCAATACAGTCTCCTGCCTCGCCCCAAAGAACCCCCTGCAAAAACTGTGTCCAATCCCCGCACCCAAAATTGCCTTTCCCCAATTTTCCACCAAAACCTTAGAAACCCTAAATCAAACCCTTTTTATCAGTTTACTAGCCTAAAATCAATGTTCTTTATTGGTTATCTCTGCCCGTTGAGGATCTTTGCCACGATAGACCGGAGAGAGCCCTCTCCTGCCCCGTAGGGCTAGCTACGAGGATAAGTGGTTTGATGTTGCCTTGGAGTCTGCCTTTCTCAGCCTGAGGTGAAATTTCAAGTGCTAACAGTGCGTACCCCACCATCTTGTAGTCATAGTGCGAAGTTCCTAGTCTAAGGCCTAGAAGCGCTGATTATTTGGTATCTCCCTTTAAAATGCATCCAAAAAGATATCTACCTCATTTAGACCATCATAAGTAAGCAGATTTCTTGCCTATGACGACACACAACCCAGTGATCGGGTCATCACATTGCAATTCAGCGTAGTTACTTCATGTAACCGATTCTTCCAGGAACTCTTGCGATCCCATGTAATCCGTTCATCTGCAGTGAGATTCACCTAGTCTTGGTCTCGTGTTGTTATCTTATAGATGCAGTCCAGATCATCATCACTCTCATAATCGTGAACTGGTTCCATATAATGTGATCCATCAGTAGGATCCAAGGCTATTATTACACGCAGTGATTTCTCCTCAAAGATCATCTTTCGCTTCTTCAGATTGATTACCCCATTCATATCAGTAGCCCAGTCAATTCCCAGTAGCACATAGTAGGGATTGCTATCATCCATTATCTCTATTACTTCAAAATCTACCAGCGTACTCGGTCCCTCATGACCACAGTCACCCCCTGAAGACACCCCATGGGGATGATTTTCTACTGATTTGTCATCCTTAGCTAAATCGAAGACCATTGCAATGCAGGTCTCCCCATTCACTCCCAAGTCTACTTTGGTAGGACATTCGCATTTGACCCCAGGTGCAAAATGACTTGATCCATTTCATACTCTCCTATTTGTGTGGTTAGTATCATCTCCCGTCCCGTCCTCGTTTTATGCTTGCCAATTTTTCATACTATGCATGGCTCACCTGGTGCAGTCCCAACACATCTATTAATGAGTTCTTTTAACCCTTTCATAGCCTTACTGTCATGCAGCAACTTCATACAGGTTTCTAGGAAAGTTGTGTGCATAGAAGGGTCCATCTCTAGCTGAGGTTTGTCCTTGCTTCTTGTGGTGGAGGCCTTAGTGAAGCTCTTCTTAGCTTCGATGAAGGCTTCAAAAGCGCGCTCCAAGTCGAATTCAGCCTCTTTTGTCGGGTTTTTGCGAACCCATGTACTGTCTTCTCATTGTTTCCCCTTGTCATCCCCTGTCACGATCCCACTCTTGAGCACTATGTTTACGCTTGGATCCTTCTCGCGTGACTCATAACTCATCATCTACAGGTTCTAAGTCAATGGAGGTGGTAGCACCCCTTTGTCTCGTATCCTAGCTATCACCATAGGAAAATATTTTGTTTCATGATCAAACAACATGCAATACTTACATGACGGAAACATTAGATTAGTGCAATCATGGGCATAGTGTCTTGGTCCTCCGCAATTGTAGAAAATCAACTGTCGTCGACCTCTACCAGGTGCTTCTCCACCTCGGCCTTGTCTGCACCCCTGAAATCTTCTCCGCGCCATTCATGCATTCTGGTCGAGGGGGGTCGTATTTAAGCCTGAACCCTATAGGTAGGAGTTTTATCCATCATCAATTCATAGCTCCTGCAAGTACGCTCATGATGTCCTACTGACCTACAAAAGTTGCAAGATAGCTATTGCAGTTCTTGTACATACTTCTGTAGCAAGTAACACTTATCCGTGGCATGCTTTCCGGCTACCTGACAGATAACACACCATAATGCAGGCCCCGTTCTAGGTCCTTCTTGAGCTTCCACCCTTAAAGGCATCGGTCCTCCCCCTGCAAGGTAAGTTGTAAAGACTGGGAAATGGTCTTTTTCATGACCCTGACTCTTGCATTTCAAGCACCATACTTACTCGCGTACCTCCAGTCAAACTGTCATGTTCTGCTTCAAACCTTGCATCTCAAGGCATAGATTCTTTAGCTGCACATGGATCTACTGAACTCCTAGATTAGGATCTTGCATTGGAGTCTCATGTAGTCTCATGAAAATCTCCAAGGCCTCTGCGTGAGTTATTATTTTCTGCTGCAACAACGCACTCCTTAAGTGTGGTAATAGCGAAGCCATAAACCACTCGCGATGTTTTCCATCTATCAAATTGGCTTCATGGATTGTACATTTCAACCTTTGATCTAGTTCCCAAGGAATCTCGTCTGGACACATCACGATCTCTTTGAATCCCACAATGAACTACGCCTCATATTTAGGCCTGCTAAATTCCCTATTTAGTGCTGCATGGATGTCTGTTACTCCAGCATTCAGGTTATCATTAGAGTACTTAATATACTAGGTTAGCGCACGATCTTGTAGAGCACTAACTAGTGTCACCTTCTTTACTTGATCACCTGTAACATCTTGAGCTTCCCATACAACTCTCACAAAAAACCAGAATTGGTCTACGTCCATGTTTCCCAAGCCTTCGAACAAAGGAAACTTTATTGTATTTTCCATACTGAACTGTGGTGGAGGCGGAGGTGGTACGGGTAAAGTTGGAGGAAATGGTGGTGAAGTTGGAGGTGGTGTAGGCGGAGGTGGTATTCATGGGAATCCTTGTCTTATTAACTAAATAGCACTTCATAGAGAAACCTTTGCTATCACTTCTTCGTCCCTTCGCAGAGGTGAAATCAAGGGGCTATACACTGGACCCTTATTTCCTTCATTTATGTAAATTTTTCCACTTCGTGTAGTCCTGAACATCAAGGTAGTTTCATAACCTATTTTTTGCACAAAAACATTTTAATCCAAGTATTCAAAGGTTTTACGTACATAGCTCTTGGTCCTTTGAAAAGACATCGCTCCGCCTCACTATAGTTGACTCAGGTGTCGACCACAAATTCAGTAACAAATCCTCTTATGACGTGATCAAGCCAATGATCGACAGTAGGGTGGCTCCAATGCTTCCAACCTTCGCACTAGCTCTGGGGTCCACACAATAGGACCATCAAGTTTTCACCTTCCTTGGCTATCTGCTAGCTTTGCAGTCCACTCGTATAACTCAATAGGGAAAGAGCATAAAAATATCTCGTGGACCTTTGTATGTAGGTACCAGTCCAACCACTATTCCTTTGTCAGTCGTGAGTTTCTGTTCTGTTGTGCCATGAATTCGTGGATTTTCCTATCCAACCAGTGTCTAAACTCTTTCTTAGTTGGATTCCAATGATACGGCATCACACATCTCTTATGCAGATTCTGGTCCCACCAACAAAACCATTTGTTGGCTTGAGGGTACTTGACCCAAGTTTAGCATTAGTTAGCCAAACAAATCCCTATACTACTGGCCCTTTTGGCATCAGCCTGTAGACTAAAGTCTCACCCGAAGTAGTATGGGGGGATGCTGGAACCAAGTTTCCGCACCCAGAGATGGTTGTGATGT
Organism: Pinus taeda; assembly: GCA_000404065.3. Taxonomy (NCBI): domain Eukaryota; kingdom Viridiplantae; phylum Streptophyta; class Pinopsida; order Pinales; family Pinaceae; genus Pinus; species Pinus taeda. The sequence continues at coordinate 5,347 of APFE030781490.1, forward strand.
CAGTTTATTCCAGCTATACTTGCCTTCACACAGGTTGCTTAGCCCTGTGTTCCACCCTTCACTACCTTCGTGAAAGGGTAAAATTGGCTTTCGTGTAACCCTAACCTGCAACTCAGGGACTTTCATGCTGCTATGGCAGCAAATCATGATATCTCCCAAACTAGACTAAGTGTCTTACTTATCTTATTAACCAATCTTAGTTAGCTTCGTGTAAATAGATGTTCTTGCTTGTGTTCACTTAACCAACACATTTACATACATTCAATCATCATATAATCATTATAAGTGAAATTCATACCCAACATAACAAGATGCATAAACAGGAAAGAAAGACGTATAAATTGTAGAATACTTCTCTTTATTGATAATTTTTTACGATTACAAATTCGACCCACCCTGCACACTCAACTGTAGGGGTCCGCGCACTCAGCTACAGACTTCTAACCTAGGCCTTTGCACACTTAGCTACAGAGCCTCTACCTACACTACAACCAAAACTTAGACTTCTACGCAGAGCTATCTCTCATACATCATATATTCGTGTGTCTATCTTCTATTCTTTCTATCAATCTAGTTAGAGATTAGCTCCATTTATACAATCCCATGGTCCGTAAACCATGGGTGGATCTTTTACAACTGACATTACATTTCCAAAATAAGGGCAGACAACCCTACGACTCTTTAACACCTACGCGCTCCGTGACCACAAAATGTGGAGTCTTTACACTTCAATTAAAAAATTTGGCCAAAATATGGGCTTTTAGCCCCAAAATTACCCTTGGGGGATCTCGTGCCCAACAATTGATAACAACAGAAATGAATCCCTTATGGAAAAAGTGACCAAACCTGAACTGTATAAAATTCTTCACAACTTTCAGAAAGGTAAAAGCCTAAGTATTGATTGTCTCCTTATTTAATTTTAGTACCTGAAATTATTTGACTTCATTGGGGAGTATATTTAGGGGTTATTAAATACTCTAGAACCTATAAGAAAATATTTCCCGCCTTGGATTCCACCTTCATATCCATTATTCCAAATTTTGACATCCCTTTTTGTTATCTCTTGAGGCCCATCTCCATTAGCAATGCCATTTATCAAAAAAAATAAAAGAAAAATCTTTTTATAGATTACAGGCTAACACTTCTTATTGAATGACATATCTCAAAAGAAATTCAGGTATCTAAACATTCATAATATTCATGACGTTATTTTTTTAGTTGAGGAAGGACTCCATCCCATTCATACTCTCCATAGGAAATCCATAATCTCAAGTTTAACCTCTCTAAGGATTTATACATAGTAAATTGGCCTTATATCAAGCAACTGATCCTACATTTAGGATTTTGTTACTCCTTCATTAACTGAGTCCTAATTTATATCAATACCAACTCATTATTTTCCCTCATAAATGGGTCTATTCCCCCATTTTTCAACCCTCAAAGGGGTTTATGATAAGGTTGTCTCGTCTCCCCTCTTATCCTCCTTTTGGTCACAAAAAGCCTTAGTATCCTCATTTCACATATAAAGGATCTCTCCATACTAACATATTTAACACTCTCTCCTTATTGCTCCCTTTCACACTATTGAGAAATTTAATTCCTTAAATTTTTGCTCATTAAATTATTGATTGTGGCTTGTAGGCTAATGAGGTGTTCGAAAAATATGTGCAAAAATAGGTTTAATTAGTTTGAAATTGAAACACACTACAACATTTTACTATAACCACACTTTTCATAAATTAGTTGAACATATATTAGACCCTTACATCCCACATAAATATAAGACTAAATAATAACTTAAAATGGCATCCCATTCATCAACATCCTAAGGGCATCTAGTAGGTTCAACAATTCTTACAACTCAAGAAATAAACAATAAGATCATGCAGTGCTAATTAGAATCATTCACGCAAAATAGAAGTAAATTAACTTAGAGTTATTGGTTTGAGTCTTGGAGTCTCTAGAATTCTTGTGGGTTCCCTAGTTTTTTAACTCTCCACACAAGGCCATCACACCATTCCACCTAGGTATCTCAACATTCAAAATATAAAGACAAAACTTAAAATAAATAAATATGTTTTAGTAAATGAAATTAAATAAAAATAGAGTATATACTATTAAATCCTAAGACACTACAAGTGCATCCCATATTAGGGGTCCCTACCTAACTAGGAGCACTATAGGAATAAAATTTAATTCATAATATAATAAACAGCAAATCACTTCCATTAATTCACATGAAAGTTACCGAGTACAGAGCTTTCATTTACAAAACATGGCCTCTATAACAATTTCTCTATTAGAGTGCTAACCTCTCTAGAGATGTTTACATCAATATATAGAGTTTTAATTATTAACATAATTCATTATGAAAATACCCCAAGGTTACATCCATATTAACGATTTTTACAAAGATAACATGGGGATCATAACTATCCAATAAGATATTATATTGAAATGACATTTCTATGAAGAAATCATTTTCCATTGGAACAAAATTAGACTTTTTTTATGTTGATCCCAGTGGTTGAACCAGTTAGTAGGTGTAGAATAAAAAACTGGGCATGGTTGTTTTCTCATGGTCATTTCTGTTGTTCACTTTCTTCTAGTAGTTTATCTTGACCACATGCTTCTAGTAGTTCAGTTGACAACTACTAGTCTTATAACATATATAAGAGTTGCAATGCCCATGGTAAATCAAGCAAGGAAAATATACCAAAAAATCATACTTAATTCATGGGAAACTGTGTGTAATTATACTTTTATAACTCATAACTGCTAAGACAATGAAACTGATAGAAAAAATGGAAAATTATAGGAGAAATGAAATACACAATAGGGAATGATAGGAAAAAAGTTGTCCAATGTATGCAAAAAATGGGTCAAGTCCATGACTCATCATCTCCCCCATGCCCAAGCTATTGTACGTCCTTGTCGAATGTATGATCCACAACTTAGAGTAGGAGATTGGGCCTCTCTGAACCTTTCTTTTATTTCTCTTAAAAATTATACTTTAATTTTCTGCAACAATTCAATTCCCAACCTAATTTATCATACCAATATTTACCCTTTTTATTTATAAATCAATGTAAGGAAACTATATTATCCCTGGCTTCTCTAAGTCAGGAATTCCTTTCCCTCAAGGTTTCATTTTCATATTCAATATGTTTGTCCAACACCTTCAATTCTCTAACTTGTTTCTTAAGGTTCCTTATTCTCTCACTCCTACTCCGCTTACACTGTGATGTTTTAAGTACATCACTCGCTTTCAAACTTTCGAACAATTTCAAATATTCAAGCATATGAGAATCATGTATATAAATTTCGTGAGTCTTCATAAGGCCCTTCTCTTATTGTGATTCCTCCAAGGAATTTACCACTTTTACTTCTTTGATTAACTTCAATTTATCATGATCAAGAGCTTATTGTAAGGCCTTGTGTATTGCTTTAGTCACTTTAGGCCCTTCAACCAACTTAAATTCTTCTAATTCAGGAACATTTTGCATCTCAATTTCATTAACCTACTCAGATACCTTTTCTTGTTGTAATTCTCTTGGGGCATAAACCACTTGCACCTCTTTAGTCACTCGAAGCCCTTCAAGTTCAACGACATCAGGAAACATTGGTTTTGTAGTCTACATAGACCCTTTGAATTACTCCACATCAAAGTCAAAATAAGGGATATTAAGAAATATTTGGTTGTTTTCTTTGCATAACTTAGAAAAATAGTTTCCACTGAGACTTTCCCTATGACTGGGCTCAAATAAAATTCTACTAATTCAACCACTTCCTCAAAAATCACATTATTTTGTCCTAGAGAACACATTCGAGGTTTGTGAGGAGTTTTTTTAACAATAAGCACTTCATATGAATCATTACATGGTTCAATATTTCCAAAGTACTATTATTTATTGTCATTAGTAACACTAGAAAGGGTTACTCTAAATTCTTCTTGGTCTTTTCCTTCCTTTGATACGACTTTCCACTTCTTCTTTACATGATGAACCTTCTTTCCATACACATTTTTCTTATACATCAAAGCCTCTTCCCTTTATATATAGGGTTATTTATCTTCAATGGTTAGGATCTCCTTTACCTTCCAAGAGGGTTTCTTCTTCATGGAAACAAGTGTACCTTTAGCCTCACTAGAAACTTTCCATTCTTCCTTCATTTCCTAATCTTCATAAGAAGATTCCTCATCTGATTCCTTTTTCTGTTTAAGTAAAGTGGCTCATGCCTTCTTCAATAAATCTCTCATTTTATGGGCTACTGTCGATGATGAAGGGTTTCTCTCAAACCCTCCCCAGAAGAGAAAGTAACTCTAGGTTTGGTTTTTCATCCTCGTCTCTTCTTCCACTAATTTATTAATTAACCCATGATGGAAATGATACTAGACCCAGCATGCTCAGTACAATATTACACATCCTTGGCCATTTTCATCAATCTCTTTAAAATACAAAAGGGTATATTCATCTTGCATTTCTCTTGAAAGCATGAAAGAAACCACAAATGGTATCTAAAGGTGAGAACATACATTTCCTCATAAGTGATTTACTTTTTCACTAGAAAAAGGGCTTCATGACACTCCTCCTTGACCTAAGAATGTGTAACACCCTTTCTCCAATTTGGATTCTATCATTCTAGCATGAAGAATTGTTGCAATTGAATTCTTTAACTAGATTTTTGAACCAACATTCTTAGCCTTGCGGAAGGTTGGTGCTATGGGTGATTGATTCCGCTAGGATGCCCAATTTCAATTGGTTAAATAATGCTACAACCTAATTGAAATTATCTACAAATGATCCGGTTACCTTTAAGTTATGCCCTTGGAACATTTCACTGAAGTGTTCCCATCCCACCTCCTAAAAACACTTCCTTCTCTGTGAAAAAATATTAAGAAACTTGATCCCACTATGTTCAAATATTGGCACTATGTTCTTCGACATGTTGGTATGCTTTGTGTGGGAGTAACTTTCTCTCGACTTGTCCCCACTATGCAATATTGAACCAAGGAAGGTGGTGAATGGTAAAAAAAAATAGCATGTTTTTATTGTTGGCAACATATGTTATGAAACCAGCTCAAGGAAAGATAGAAAAGATAGATCAACGCCTTAGAATTTAGCCTCTTCGAGGGGGCAACCTCCTTTACATTACATAAATGAACAATTCTTGGATGAT
>APFE030781494.1:0-22760 GCA_000404065.3 Pinus taeda
TAACAAATAAACTTTCAACTAAAATATTCAGAATGTTTATCATGAGGGCACTTCTAAATTTCTTTAATAAGAAAACTAAACAGGTTAGATCTAAATATTTTCTTTCGGAACTGAAGCATTTATATTAATTAAACTAAGGCGTTTATATTAATTCAAAAAACATGAAGGTCAGAAATACATTTCAATGAACATCACCATTTTTATTAAACTGATCCATACAACTTAAATTTTGATAAGACATTTATGTGAATACAATGTTAAATCAATTTAAATTTAATATGTGTAGGTTTATATGTAGAATTTTCGGGTAAATCATATAAAGAGAGACATTTGTTGATGCTTTTCGAACCAACCAGTGTAGTTCATCGTGTAAGTTTATCCAAAGCTTACAAAAATAATTAATAATTCTTTATTATCATATTACATAATGTCGATTTTATTTTTCAAGTAATCAGGTTAATCTATTTTAATTATTCAAATATATTTAATTTGTTTTTTGTTTTTTTAATATCTTTGTTAAAATGGAATTAAATTATATTTATTTATAATAAATCTTTAATATATTACTTTTTGTTTTAATAGTTTAACTCAAGTTAAATCTGAGTATGAAAATTATTAGAATATTAAATCTAAATTAAATATATTAAGTTTATAAAAAATATTAAATTTTTAATTATATATATAAATAAATTTTGAAAAAAATAAAATATATATATATATAACCAATTTGGTGACGATCATAATTAATGGAATTGAATGAAACTAATGCACCAAAGATTCTAAAGTATAAATTAATTAGAAGTGGAGTTTTTGTTTTGTAAATAACAATTTTTTTAAGGCAAAAATATTTTATTAAGTTATTAAAAAAGTATATTGTGAGGAGTTTAATTTCAAAACACTACCGACCTCATTCTTATTAGGGAGGCCAATTGATCCATCATATGTCATTGGTTGTGCTGGAGGTCGTTCATAAGGTCAATAACTTTGTTATAGTCATCATGCCTACAATGACCCAACTGCTCCCCCAATGTTGTAACTTGATGTATTTGTGCTTCTAGAGAATCAAAGGGAGGAGGTAAATCTACTCGCTTAGGCGAGTTGGCATGTTGTTGCTTGACCTCTTCCCCATAGTCTTATTGTTTCGCTTGGTGCGCTATACCTTGGCCTTGAGGACCTGCGCCTCTATGAGCACGTCCTCATTTTCATTGCATGTTGCTACAAATGACCACCACACACTGCACACATGAAATGTTTAACCCAATGACCCAACTGTCTAGAGAGATAGATTTTCAGAAGTCTTAGAGCACCTCACCAATTGACAAGCCAAATCCAGAAATGGACTACTAAACTCCAAAGTACCCACTGGTGTGACAACAATCTCCTTTTGCCCACCAGACTAGGTCATGCCAATAACCCCTCCCTTTAATTAGAGACCACCTCTAGAAATGCCACAAACATGAACTCCTACCGCCCCCCCTTACTTGTAGGTGACTTTCGGGCTCCATGCTAGAAAATAAAATCCCTTGTCCTACAAACCCTCCAAAGGAAAAAACTACCAAAATGAAGAGCACTTTCACCATAATTAACAACCACCCCAACAAACCCCTAAACACACCAGTAACCTCTACAGAGACCCTACCAAACTCTCCTAATAACAATTGCAGCACATAATGGAAAATTATATAGGAAACCTTTACCCGCTCAATGGAAAGAGGGGAAACCCCAATAGTTGCCGCAGTGGCTACTTTTCTAACTTAGAGACCAACACGCGCCAACTCCAATAACTCTCTTGCTTCCAGAACCACCCAAAGTGAACCAGGGTCCCAAATGATTATGCCTCAAACCACCTCCTTGACATAATTGAAAGCATTCACACATGAACTATTGCTCAACTTTGAACTTGCAAAGTAGAGGGCAGGGGATGGATGTGACATATAGTCACCTTGTGCTCCAAGGAAGATAATCCCCATCGACGTCTCACAACCCATTCCCTGAAATCAATAATCAAAGCCCACAACAGAACAAACAACACAAATACTTATCTCTCTTTCTCGAAACCTTTTATCCCGCTCATTAGAATTGGCTTCCCTGACACACTCCACATTTCAGTTGCCGCATAGGAGGGAATTAAATGCCCCCTCTTTAACCCTTTCCCCTTCGTTAATCGTCCCCATTGGGGAAACCTTTAAATTAAAAATAAAATAGGTCTTTTTTTTGGTTTATTATACCGAAGATCAATATGGAAAACCCTCTCATGTTTAGGCAAATTGGTTATTTTAATATAGAAATGGTTCCCAAAAAGAAAACATGCTAATATTGGATAGTGGTAGTATTGAAACCTAGATGAGAAAGATAATAGCGACTCTTCCTTATCAAAAAAGAACCCACTTAACATAGTATTAAAAAAAAAGACACGGTTATGGAATTATAATTTGAAATAAAGTAACAACTAAGGAAGGGAGATGTAAGCTTTCGAAGTGTGATGGTATTCATTTGAAGTTTTAATATTTAATGCATTGATTTGAGAGGAAAATTAAAATAAAGTTTGATGTTGTGTATTTTGAATTTGAATGACTTATTTGGTTATTAAATATACAAAATTATGAAGTTGAGAATTATGTTTTTAAAATTTTGGATTTATAACGCATTTTTTTAAATAATAAATTTGAGTATATGTAAATGTGATTCAGTGGCGAGTGTAAATGTGATTGAGTAACAAGTAATGAGAGGTGAATAAGTTTGTTTCCATGTAAAATTTTGGGTTTAAATTTTTTAATTAATAAGTGTAAATGTAATTAAGTAATAAGTAATGAGTTTAATAAGTTTATTTTAGTGTAAAGATTTGAATTAATTTTTTTCTTGTAAATGTAGTTAAGTAGTGAGGGGAATAAGTTTGTTTTAGTGTAAAGATTTGAGTTAAAATTCTTTTAATAGATATGAATGAGATTAGATACACTCTCATAGCTTCACAACTTAGTTAAAGATGTAGTTTTATATTTTGATTTAAATATTGCGCTTAGATATTATTATTTGATGACATTTGTATACAAATGTCTTGATTATTTGAATGATATTTGTGATAATTAAATTTAAAATTGTCTTACTGATTTTAAAATAATGATTATTGAATGGGTTTATTTAGAAGTTGAAAGGATAACTTAGATGAACTATATGTACATTGAGGTGATCTAATTGATGGTATTGATTTATATGATTTAAGTAAATTGAAATGAAAATGTCGGATTAGATGTTACTAATGGTTTACCTAGTGTGATAGAAACCTGCATAGATCCATTCATGTGGGATTGTGTCAACATTATGTTGGACTTTGAATTGAGTCAAGGAACCTTAAAAATTATGTGATTATGCTATATTGATTTTGATTATTGACACATTGATTGTAATGTGTGTAGGCACATGAAACATGTTTGTTGAGGGTACTGGGGTTGTGTGGAAGCATATTGAGTATCATCATGAGAGGAAGAGCAACGTCCTTGTTTCTACTTGCTCGTACTCCTTTTCGTGGCCTAATATTAAAATCTAGGGATGTTTTCACTTCGAGGTTGGACATTTTTGTGAAGGTAGGCCATGGAATTGGTAACTCACAAGGATTAGCTAAGTGGCACGCAATAAGGTGACAAACATATTCCTTAATTATTATAAGTCTCTTAACAAAGAGCAACGAAGATGAGTTAATAGGATTTTTAATTATTTTGTTATTTCCCCATCAACAAATGTAAGATATATTTGAAAGGTATGTACATCATGATATCCTTGGAAATACCATAAGATAACTCTTAGAGACCATGAGATACATGGCACCTTTGATATCATTTATAAATTGTCAAATTATGGTGAAGAAAAATTAATTTGAAAATCTAAAAGTGAATTAACTTAGTGTACATATATTATTTAAACAAGAAAACACTCATATCGCTAATGTAATTTATATAGAGAAAAAGGTTTAATTACATAAAAGTATCATAACTAAATATATGATTCCCTAAAAAAATCTTGAAGGTGAGTTGCTTGGCGAATGGGGGATGGATGCAAAGTTCAACTAGGTTTGGACCCTTGGTTTGACGTTGGGAATGAATATAGACTTTTAATTCCTCTAATAGATGAACTTGGTCGATTAAATATACAGTACTTAGTAGATGCTAAAGAACAAGAACCTCAACTCAGAGGTAGTATTGGGTGGAAGTCGCCTAGGGAATTAGGGCTATCCGACGAAGCGACTATTGAATGGGAGAGATTCATCGATTTACTCTTAGAAAATCATGTGACTCTAAGAGATTCGAGGCCAGATTTGATAAGCTAGAGAAAGAATGCCCATATTGGTTCATTTAATGCCCAACTTGGATATAAGGCTTGGTTCAAAGATAGGTCCTCAGTGCAAAAGGTTTGGTGCTAGAAGGTTCTTTAGGGCATCTTTGCTTGAAAAGCCAAGCTAATGACATGGTTGTCTCTCAGTTCTAAATTTCTTATGTGAGATAAGCTCCCTTGGCAGGATGGTTTCAGATGAATCAATGCCCTCTTTACAGGTCCTATGAAGAATCCCACAATCATGTTTTTTACAATGCAACTATGTTATTATGGTATGTGGAATTTTATGGCAAGTCTTCAATCCAAAATTGAAGTGGTATGGTGCCTCTTTAAATGACACTTCCAGGTTCTCATGGTTGGATAATTAAGTTGTCCCTTTCAATGCCCTTCCATGTTTATTGGTAGCAGACATTTGGCGGTTTCAAAATATTTGCATGTTTTAGTATAAGGCCATCCCATCAAAGCTTTGTGCAATGAATGTGGCAACTCTGGCTAAGGAATAGAGATCGGATCTGATTCTGAGCATGCCCAAGGTTCTTATCATGCCTAAAATTGATTTTGGTATTCCCTGGGGTTACTTTGATGGGGCTAGTGAGGCTATCCCCCACCCTGATGTGGCATGGGGCGGTATTTTATATTAGCCACTCACACTTCATTTATTATCAACACCCCTTGGGTAGAGGCTCAGATAATAAAGCATAATTTGTGGCATTATGGTTTATGCTAGAGTTGGACAGAGAGAAAGGTCGTTCAACCTTACAAGTTATGGGAGACTCAAAACTTGTAATTGACTGGGCCAACAGGAGGTTTGAAGTAAACATTCTTGGCTTGGGAACATTATTATCTTATATCTAGGATGCTACAAGGTCCTTAGAACTCATAACCTTCTACCTGATTCTTTGCGAACTTAACATGAAAGCTAACAAACCATCTAAAGAAGCCCTTACCTTGCCCATTGGTATTGTCAGGTACTATGAGTTTCTTGATGATGTTGAGACCGAGTCAATGGAGACAAATGTCTCTTTCTAGCCCCTTTATCGATTCTTTTATCCTGATATCTAAACATACAATGTGCAGTCAAATTTTTATTTTTCTTCTTTTGAGAATGTGATAAGAGTTATGGATTATTGATTTCTTGAAGATAATAATATCCTATCACTCATAACAAACTGACAATATATGTATAGATTTTTTCCTTTGGAATATATGTATAAAGGAGGGATTAATATGATTAATTGAAAATATTAAGGAAAAAATATAATAACAAAAATACACATGGAATTAAAATAAATAAATTATAATTATTAATGTTAGAATTTTTTAAATAGAAAATAAGAAATACAAATTTAAATTCCAATAAAATTATAGGAAAAGGAAAGTAGTTGAAGGAGAATTAAAACAAACTATTAAAATAATGAAAATCAGTGAAAATAGAAAATGTGAAACTTAACACTAACAACTTATTATTTTATAATTTTAAATGTGATTATATGTCTAATTATATATATGGGTGAAATTCATTTCCATTTATTTAAATCAAATAAATAGTGTTGGAATTTGTTAAAAATGAGATGGGAAACGATGGATTCTCTCTAATGAATTCCTATAGTTTGAAGGTGAAATTCATTTCCATTTATTTAAATGGAATAAATAGTGTTTGGAATTTGTTAAAAATGAGATGGGCGTCATGTCTCCATTTACACATAAAAACAAAATTTATTTTTCTCCCTCAAGGCATTATATCGCCACGTCACATAGTGTACTTGGTTAATCCTTTCCGGTGGGTAGAATTTGTAGTTTAGTATCACAGGTGATTGGAAAAGGCTATTTGATGGAACTGGTTTTTCGTATGCATTAATTACAATACTATCAGTACTGGTTCCTTTCATGTCTCACCGGTACTGATTCCTCCTATGCTTCACACCTGGCTTGATCCTTATCTCTTTTCCTGTTTCGTCATGTGACATGGCACGGGCAGCGTACCATCGGCTGCCGAGCTCCTCGGGCTTCACCCGTCCCTACGATGAGGATTGCGAGCCATAGATCTAAGGGTTGAGATTTACTTTGGGGTTTCAGGTGTTCATTTACACCAACTTGAGTCTCCAGCTACTCATTTGCCTCGGTGCTATCTCTAGTGTTGTTCCACCTCTCTTCGCACCATGGATTCACCCGTAGGTTTTGTTTGCAACCTTGGTTCGATGCACAGGGAATACCCATCTAGCGTTTCCGGGATTCAAGCACACGGGTAAGGCTTTATTGTTCTGTTATAGTTTTTATTCGATTCCCTTCCTCCTGAAGAATGGTGTTGTTAAGTTTATGACCATAACAGTCCTCTGCTTTTTATCTTTTGGTTGAAGGAGGACGAGCGCGGCTAGAAGCACCTATTGATACAAGGGATGGCGAGGCTCTCAGGATTCCATCCTTTCGCGCTGGCCACCAGGTAAGCACCTTACTCCTGATGCAGGGTTTACTTGCTGGAAATCAAGAGATACTGTCGTTTTTTGGTTGCCCGCTTTCGGGTTCATATTTTCCTATTTCTTGCTTGTTACATATTTGATGGCCGTTGCCAGAGCACCCTGAACAGGGTTCCTCTGGAACCTTCTCCGAGGTTAATGGGTTGTTGGCCCTGAACAATCCCGATCAGGGGTTTTGACACACCTTTAGGCTGTTGAAGCCTTCGGGTCAGCTCTGCACTTATCTATGATTGCAACTATTGGTTTTTATTTGTAAAGTTTGCTGAGGAATTATGTGGGTCCTCTACTGGTTTCCTGTTTGAGTTTTCTATAATCATGGTATCATTTCCAACATTTAGAAAAAAGGACCTTAGGTCCATTGTGAACATTTGTTTTGCTTAACTTTTGTATTAAGGTCAAGCTCTTATGGCTCCTGGACTTTTTTTTGATGTAAGATACATTTCATAATGAAAATATATCCGTCTGGTTTCACAGTTGAATTTAATTACTGCTCTGGTCCAACTACTATGCTTGTCATATAGTTCCATGCGTGTACATGTTTACGGTGAGTTTTAGTTATATCAATGCAGAACTCATAATTTATGTCGGTCCTGTCTTGATACTAAGAGGTCCATAGTTTATAAGTTCCTCTTGTTATAAATTTCCTCTAGTTGGTACTTTACCAGTTTACGCATGCATCTGTTCATAGCTGAAGCAATATGTTTACTCTTTGTTCATTTGTGAATTTAAATGGTTTCCTCCATTTCTGGTTAAGTTGCTTATATGTTTTGTCGGGTGTATTTACTGTGAGAGCTTGTCACGGCCTTTTTGTTACATGTGAGCTTCATCCCGCTGTCGGGGATGAGCACTGGTTTAAAATGACATATCTGCCTTGTGGAAGGGTACAATTACCCTTATTCATTATAGGGGTTTCTAAATAACTAATGATTTTCGCCCTGATTCCACGCATATTCCTTGAAGGCCCTCCTACTTTTAACCTCTACAGTTTTTTCTAATTACTACTAAACTCATCCTGAGGATTTCTTAAGGCCACCTATGCCTATCCAGCTCTACCAACTGAGCTAAAGTCGGTTATGACCTTATTCATTTTCTGGGTTGCCCACAACGGAGTACCCTTGCTTACTAGTTGTTGTCTCGATTTCTTTATACCATTCCCATGGCTATTGTGCCCTTTATGGAAAACCCCGGGTATAAACAACGTCTGTCCTAACAGATTTCTCTGCTATTACTTCCATTCACAATTTCCGGGTTACTTCTGTTAGCAATTTGCCGGTTTGTGTCTTCTGTTGTGTTTTTTTAATAAAAAAGAAGAAAAAGAATAATCTTCTCATCAGTATTTGACTACCACAAAATAAAGAGATAAAAGATACCTAAATCTTCTTTAACAGTCACCAATGAATCATAACAGTAATCTCTCCTTTTGCTTGTTTTTTAAAAGAAAGAAAAGCCAAATATAGAAAAACACTTAAGAATTCATACAACAGATTCCCTCAGAGGTTTGCTCTACTTACCTGGTCTTCCGGGTTCACCTGGGTTCTCTGCTTTTCATTGACCGCCCAACCATGAAATTCGTCTTTTGGGACTGGAATCTCCCCCCTAGCTCTCTTGCAGGACTACATTCCTCATCAAGACGCACGCACCTCGTGCTTGGCTATCTGGTCCTCACCAGACTTAGCCATTCCATCTTCTTCTTCTTCTTCTTCATTTTTTTTTTTTTTTTTTTTTTTTTTTTTCTGCCTGTCCCTATAGCGCAGATTTTTCTTCTACCTTCCTCCTTTTCTCTGGAAGCCCTTCCAGTTAGGGGAGTTAGTTAGGGTTGCAACCACAACAACCATCTTTCCCAACTTCTTCCTCAAGAAGTTGCCAGCACATCAAGAAAACATTTCTTACTCTCTTTTTTAAAAATAATAAAAAAAAGATTATTAAATTTCAAACGACTAATATTGTCACATTCAGTTTGTCTCTTTTCGCAGTAAAATTAAAATATTTACATTTTCTCGGGGCATCACATCTCCCCCTCCTGAGATTGGACATTGTCCCGATGTCTTTTAGCCATAAATAGCCCTGGGTAAGCTTGTTTCATAAGCTCTTCATCCTCCCAGGTGGCCTCATCAGGCCCAAAGTGCTGCCACTACACTTTAACTTGGGTAATAGCTCGCTTCCGCAGCTGTACTTCTATCCGGTCGAGAATTTTCAGCGGCTCAACCAAGACTTCTTCTTCCGGTTCGACCTGCAACATGCAACATTTTAAGTCAGTTTCTTTTAAAGAAAACTTCTAGACCGGTTTACCGGAGTGAGTCTTTACCTGTACATCCTGCCATCTGATCACATGTTTAGGGTCATAGACGTATTTTTTTTAATACGGAGACATGGAAGACATTATGGACTCGAATGTGACTCGGCAGGGCGAGATGGTAAGCCACCGCCCCAATCCTTGCCAGGACCTGGAACGATCCACAGTATCGGGGTGCCAATTTGGTACACCCGCTCCATTGCAACGTGCTCCTCTTTGCTTGAATTATCACATACACATGATCGCCAACTTGGTATTCTTTAAACCTCCTTTCCGGTCAGCAAAATTCTTTTGCCTATCCTAGGCGGCCTTTAAATTAGACCGTACCCTCTTGACCATTTCTTCCATTTCCCCAAGCATTTCCGGCCCCAACATTAATTTGTCTTCTAGTCCACCCCAGCTTGAGGGTGTGCGACACTTTTGCCCGTACAGTACTTCGAATGGGCTCATTTGTAGTGACGTATGATAGCCATTATTGTATGCGAATTCGACCAAGTGCAGGTAATCTTCCCACTTGGTCGGTTGTTGCATAACATATGCCCTCAACACGTCTTCCACCACCTGGTTCATCCGTTCTGTTTGCCTGTCCTTTTGAGGGTGATATGCCGTACTAAAATTCAGTTGAGTTCCCAGTTCTGCAAATAATGTTTTCCAAAAGACAAATGTGAATTTGAGATCACGGTTGGAGATTATTGTTTTTGGTAACCAATGCAATTTAAATATGTTTTGCATAAAAATATGAGCGATATGCACAACTCTATAAGTAGATTTCACAGGGATAGAATGTGCTACTTTACTTAATTTTTCCACCACCACCATGATGGAGTCATTATTTTTCCTTGTCTTAGGCAAACATTTTATGAAGTCCATAGAAATGGTCTCCCACTTCCATTCTGGAATGGGTAATGGTCGCAATAGTTCCGCAGGGTGCTGATGTTCCGCCTTGATTTGTTGACATTCTAAACAACGTGCCAAGTATTCCGCCACATCTCTCTTCATACCCGGCCAATAATATTCTTTTCGGAGGGCAGTAATCATCTTCTGATATCCTGGGTGTCCAGCATAGTGGCTGATATGAAATTCATCTAAAATCAGATTCTTGATGCTCTTTTGATTGGGCACATATAGCCTCTTCCTGTAGTACAATGTTCCAACATCATCTACCCCATAATCTAGCTGATTTTCCTTGCTGGCAGGCTGTTGTACTTGCTGTTTTATCTCTTGGTATACAACATCTTTCTCTGTTGTCTTTTTAATCATCTCTTCGAAGGGGCTTTTCCATTCACTACAGGTAATTTCATATAGGCACTGTAATTTCCGACTTAACGTGTCCGCCACACGATTCTCCTTCCCTTTCAAATGTTTGATTTCAAATTCAAAGCCGCTTAGGAAATCCACCCACCGTGCTTGCCTGGCATTTAAAGTGGGCTGGCTAAAATAATTGGTCAGACTGTGGTGGTCTGTCAGCAATAAAAATTTCCTTCCCATAAGGTAATGTCGCCACATCTTCAAAGCATGTATGTCGGCTACCAATTCCAGGTCATAAGTGGAATATTTCTGCTCGTGTTCTTTTAGTTTCCTTGACTAATAAGCAATTACCCTACCTTCTTGCATCAACACGCCTCCAACACCTTCCTTGCTTGCATCAATGCACACCACATAATCCTTATTGGGGTCAGCTATGCTTAGAATAAGTGTGGTGGTGAGCAGATGCTTAAGCTGCTCAAAACTTGCTTGGCATTCTGGGGTCCACCTAAAAGTTCTTCCCTTTTTTTGTAAGGACGTAATAGGGTGCACTACTCTTGAGAATCCTTCTACAAATCGCCTGTAATAACCGGTTAGTCCCATGAAGGATCCGATGTCTGCCACATCCTTTGGTACAGGCCACTCCATTATGGTCTTTATCTTTTCAGGGTCCACTGCGATTCCTTCCTTTGTGATTATATGCCTCAAATACTGTATTTCCTCCTTAAAGAAGTCGCATTTGTTGAACTTGGCATATAACTGGTGTTCTCAGAGGGTTTGTAGCACCAACCTAAGGTGCTCGTTATGTTCCTCCATGGTACGAGAATATATAAGTATATCGTCAATAAAGATTAGCACAAATCGATCCAAGTATTGATGAAATATGTTGTTCATTAAACACATAAAGGTTGCAGTGGCATTAGTTAACCCGAAGGGTAGCACCACAAACTCATAATGCCTATACCTTGTTCTAAAAGCAGTCTTAGCTATATCCTTGTCCTTAATCCTGATTTGGTGATAACCCGATCATAGATCGATCTTGGAAAATACTGTTGCTCCCTTTACTTGATCAAAAAGTTCATCGATCCGGGGTAAAGGATACTTGTTTTTGATGGTCAGTTTATTCAAGTGACGGTAGTCTATACACATACGAAGAGTCCTGTCCTTTTTCCTCACAAATAATATCGAAGCTCCCTAGGGAGACACGCTAGGGCGAATGTAATTTTTGTCCAGCAATTCTTGCAATTGCATCTTTAACTTTGTCAACTCAGGTGTACTCATTCGGTAAGGTGCTTGGGATACCGGGGCTGCCCCTGGTACCAATTCGATAGTAAAATCTATATCTCTTTTAGGGGGCAACTCGGGAATCTCCTCTGGAAACACATCCACAAATTCTTGTATCACATGGATGTTGTTTAATGCGGTTATTTTATCTTTCGAGTTAGCATAGCCTACTTGGATGGCATACATCTGACACCCTTTCCTAATACATCTTGCCAACTAAGAGGCAGTTATCGGCCGAATCTGCACAGGTCGCTTAATTCCCTACATCTCCTGTTGCACTCCAAGTTCATCCCTGTAATAGATAGTCTTAGTTTTACAGTTGAAGAAAGACCAGTGCCTTTCTAGCCAATCCATTCCAATTAAAACGTCATATGAACCAGGGGGAAGCACATTTAAATCTGCTAACACTGGTTGTCCCGCTATCTTTAAAGGGCAGTCATTGACTTTTGCAAGCACTCATCTCTTGGCCCCTATAGCCAACTGTACTAGCCAAGGATTCTTGAGTTTAACAGGTTGCAGTTTACAATGTTCTACAACCTTAGGACTAATGTAACTTAATGTGGCACTAGGGTCAATTAAAACAGTTACAGTAAGGTCTGAAATTTTACCTTCGAATTCCACCATAGTCGGCTGGTACTTCGCCTGCCGATCTTCTAGGGCAGCATTAAACCTTGGCAGACTACGTCCCACGGCACCAATCGTCGATGCTTCATGGATCTGGGAAATCTGTTTGGTTCCTTTCCGTTGCGGGCAGTTTTTGACATAATGAGGTCCACCACACCCCCAACGTTGCACGGGGGGCCTTACTATCCCTTCGTTGTTGAATTTTCCAGGTGGTTCGCTGATTCTTGACTCACTAGTTGGTTTCGACCTAAGGGGGCTTTTCTGTAGATTTTTACTGTTTTGCCCTTTTTCCAAGCCCTTGCTACCTCCACCTCAATGCCCTTTGTTATTTCCAGCCAATTTTCTGTTCCTCTTATCACTCCATATTTTACCTGGAACTTCTCCCTTCTGTTTACTTTGTTGGTAACAAATTCTGGCTTTGCGTATTGCTTCATCCATTGTTTTCGGATTGTCAAACTCAATCCTCTCCCTCATACTCGAGGGCAGGCTGCTGAGAAATCTCTGTACCTTAGCCTTTTCCTCCCTAATATAAGGTACATAACAAAGTAATGATGTAAAGCGAGTAATAAATTCATCCATGGTCTGCTGTCCCAAACGCAAGTCATGGAATTCCCTTGCCTTCTCGTCATAGAAACGTTCTTTCAGGTATCTTTCCTTGAAGTACCATTGAAATTTATCCCAGGTAATACCCTGTTCACTTACACCTTTCACGATCTTGACTTCCTCCCACCACAGGGTGGCTTTCCCTTGTAACTGGAAAATGGCTAATCTTGATTTTAGGTTGTGATCGTATTCGTACAACTGGAAGTATTTGTTCATATTAATTAACCATGCCTCAGCTGCTTCCTCCTGTTCTCCGTCAAAGTGTGGCGGTTTGATCTTACGGAACTCCCCTTGCAACTCTATCCGTTGTCTTTTTGATGTCTGCCGCTCAGAAGCATTATCAGATCGTTCCTCCCGTTCTTCATCCCTTCCTTCCGACCCTCTGGTTCTGTGGGGATTATGTTCCTCCGACACTCTCTGCTACTCAGCACTAGGATTCAATGGTTGCTGATGTTGTTTGTCTGATAGGCTCTTTAGTATTCTTTCCTTCTCCATGGTTAATCTGGCGTTATCCTCTCGTAATCGAGCCATTTCGTTTTTTAGTTCCTGTATCGTCTCTAATATTGCAAGGTTCGTGTTGCGAGTCTCCTCTCCACGTTGTACCCATAGCTCTTGGTTATCCCCAGGGTTTGTTGCAGGTCCCTGGCCTGCTACAAACCTATGCGGAGTGCTGCCAGCCCTTCGCATGCTTACTATCTTCTGTCTCTTTGTTGTTTCCTTTGTCTTTGGAACCAAAAGAGAAGTTAGCATATTAACTGTTTTCTTGTGAATATAAATAAAATTGCGACTGCAAAATTGTAATGGTTTTTCTTTGTTTGTTTCCAATCAATTTTTTTTTGTTAAATGTGTTTTGTTCCAGTGTTTGTCCTATAGGTCATAGTTTTGAAACTTGGCTCTGATACCAATTGTCATGTCTCCATTTACACATAAAAACAAAATTTATTTTTCTCCCTCCAGGCATTATATCGCCACGTCACATAGTGTACTTGGTTAATCCTTTCCGGTGGGCAGAATTTGTAGTTTAGTATGACAGGTGATCAAAAAAGGCTATCCAATGGAAATGGTTGTTCGTATGCATTAATTACAGTACTACTAGTACTAGTTCCTTTCATGTCTCACCGGTACCGGTTCCTCCTACGCTTCACACCTGGCTTGATCCTTATCTCTTTTCTTGTTTCCTCATGTGACATGGCACGGACAACGTACCATCAGTTGCCGAGCTCCTCGGGCTTCACCCGTCCCTATGGTGAGGATTGCGAGCCATAGATCTAAGGGTTGAGATTTACTCTGGGGTTTCGGGTGTTCATTTACACTAGCTTGAGTCTCCAGCTGCTCATTTGCCTTGGTGCTAGCTCTAATTTTGTTCCACCTCTCTTTGCGTTGGGGATTCACCTGTAGGTTCTGTCTGCAACCCTGGTTCAATGCACAGGGAATACCCATCCAGCGTTTCCGGGATTCAAGCACACAAGTAAGGCTTTATTGTTCTGTTATAGTTTTTATTCGATTCCCTTCCTCCTTGAAGAATGGCGTTGTTAAGTTTATGACCATAACAATCCTTTGCTTTTTATCTATTGGTTGAAGGAGGACGAGTGCGGCTAGAAGCGCCTACTGATACGAGGGATGGCGAGGCTCTCAGGATCCCATCCTTTCACGTTGGCCACTAGGTAAGCACCTTACTCCTGATGCAAGGTTTACTTGCTGGAAATCAAGAGATATTGTCGTTTGTTGGTTGCCCGCTTCTAGGTTCATATTTTCCTATTTCTTGCTTGTTACAGATTTGATGGCCGCTGCCAAAGCACCCTGAATAGGGTTCCTCTGGAGCCTTCTCCGAGGTTAATGGGTTGCCGGCCCTGAACAATCCCGATCAGGGGTTTTGACACACCTTCAGGTTGTTGAAGCCTTCGAGCCAGCTCTGCACTTATCTATGATTGCAACTGTTGGTTTTATTTGTAAAGTTTGCTGAGGAATTATGTGGGTTCTCTACTGGTTTCCCGTTTGAGTTTGCTATAATCATGGTATCATTGCCAACATTTAGGAGAAAGGACCTTAGGTCCATTGTGAACATTTGTTCTGCTTACCTTTTGTATTAAGGTCGAGCTCTTATGGCTCCTGGACTTTTTTTTGATGTAAGATACATTTCATAATGAAAATATATCTGTCTGGTTTCACAGTTGAATTTAATTACTGCTCTGGTCCAACTAGTCTGCTTATCATATAGTTCCATGCCTGTACATGTTTACGGCGAGTTTTAGTTATATCAATGCAGAACTCAAACTTTATGTCGGTCGTGTCTTGATACTAAGAGGCCCATAGTTTATAAGTTCCTCTGGTTATAAATTTCCTCTGGTTGGTACTTTACCAGTTTATGCATGCATTTGTTCATAGTTGAAGCAATATGTTTACTCTTTGTTCATTTGTGAATTTAAATGGTTTCCTCCATTTCTGGTTAAGTTGTTTATATGTTTTACCGGGTGTATTTACTGTGAGAATCTGTCATGACCTTTTTGTTACATGTGAGCTCCGTCCCGCTATCGGGGATGAGCACTGGTTTAAAATGACATATCTGCCTAAAATCTCTCGTGGAAGGGTACAATTACCCTTATTCATTATAGGGGTTTCTAAATAATTAATGATTTTCACCCTGATTCCACTCATATTCCTTGCGGGCCTCCTATAGTTTTTACTAATTACTACTAAACTCATCCTGAGGATTTCTAAGGCCACTCGCACCTATCCAACTCTACCAACTGAGCTAAAGTCGGTTACGCCCTTATTCATTTTCTGGGTTGCCCACAACGGAGTACCCTTGTTTACTAGTTGTTGTCTCTGTTTCTTATACCATTCCCATGGCTGTCGTGTCCTTTATGGAAAACCCCGAGTATAAACAACGTCTGTCCTAACAGATTTCTCTACTATTACTTCCATTCACAATTTCTGGGTTACTTCTGTTAGCAATTTTCCGGTTTGTGTCTTCTGTTGTGTTTTTTTAATAAAAAAGAAGAAAAAAAATAATCTTCTCGGCAGTATTTGACTACCACAAAATACAGAGATAAAAGATACCTAAATCTTCTTTAACATTCACCAATTAATCATAATAGTAATATCTAGTTTTCCTTTTTTTAAAAAGAAAGAAAAGCCAAATATAGAAAAACACTTAAGAATTCGTACAACAGATTCCTTCAGAGGTTTGCTCTACTTACCTAGTCTTCTGGGTTGTAAGAGCTCCTCAAAAATAATTCCCCTGGGTTCTCTGCTTTTCATTGACTGCTCAACCATGAGATCGTCTTTGAGGACCGGAATCTCCCCCCTAGCTCTCCTCAGAAAGATGCACGCACCTCGTGCTTGGCTATCTGGTCCTCACTAGACTTAGCCATTCCATCGTTTTTTTTTTTTTTTTTTTTTTTTTTTTTTTTTTTTTTTTTTTTTTTTCTACCTGTCCCTACACCTTAGATTTTTCTCTACCTTCCTCCTTTTCTCTGGAAGCCCTTCCAATTAGGAGAGATAGTTAGAGTTGCAACCACAACAACCGTCTTTCCCAACTTCTTTCTCAAGAAGTTGCCAACACAAGAAAACATTTCTTACTCTCTTTTTTAAAAATAATAAAAAAAAATTAATTAAAACTCAAACAACTAATATTGTCATATTCAATTGGTCTCTTTTCACATAAAATTAAAATATTTACATTTTATCTAGTCATTACATTGGGAAACAATAGATTCTCTTATGAATTCCTATAGTTTGAAATTTATCGAGCTCACGGCCTCTATGTAATAAGAAATTCTCGCGGTTATATCATTGTGGCCTTTGATTTAGTTGGTACATCTTAGATTCAAGTTTATTTTATCAAGTAAAATTGAAAATATCTCGGTATATATAGAAGTATTGGTATACCTGTGCATTATGGCAATCCAGAATAATAATCCGGAGTTTATTTATTATTTTTTTCAATGAAAATTTATTTCGCAGAAAAATATAAATGTTCGTGGATAGCATTTTATAATATAAGTTTGGAGTATGTTTTAAAATTGTTTTGTTTGGCTCTTGTTTATGTCTTAAAATTGTTTTTGTTTTGTAAAGAGAGTTTTTTTCGGACCTAAGAAACAATTTAATCATGGCTAAGGGCTGGTCTTCCTCATACTTAAGAAAACAATTTTCCTAGGACCTAAGGAAACATTTTAATCATGGCTAAGAGCTAGTCTTCCTTGGACCTAAGGAAACAGTTTAGCACTAAGAGCTCGTCTTCATGGGATCTAAAGAAACAGTTTAACAACCCAAGCCCTAGAGGTATTTGAGATGAGTGAAAACCTCCTGGTCACTGACCACCATCAAGTTATTCTTCATGGCCTAGTTTTCCTTTAATAAAAGTGATGAATCAGCCTGCATTAACTTTTAGCAACTAAAAATGACTATCTTCACGGATGATTTAACAACCAAATTAAAATAAATTTCCCACTTGTGAAAAAAACCATCTTACAATAAAACTTACGTAGTACTGGCTAGTTATTATTATAATTGATTTACTGACTAGTTATTATTATAATTGATTTATACATTCAGATTATATCGAACTAATCAATGAATATCGCGCTGTAACATTAATGGAATTGAGGCGAACCAGACCACGCTCGAACGTTACGTCGCCTTGATAAGATTATACTCATTTAAACACAAACGAATCGATCTCCAGCCGTAGTATGATAATGTAAATTTAGAGAAATTTGAGGTTAATGTATGAAATTCTCGAATATAAAGAATTCATGCAGGTCACCACCAACCGCTCAGTTAAGTTTTGATGAGATGTGGAGATGGACTCGGTGGGAGCTTTACAGAATATGCTTATTTATAAATTGATTCTAAATACTAAAATTTTAGAGGTTAATAGTAGAAAATATTAATATTTATAAATATATTTTTTTAATTTTTATTCGATTACTAAATAATTCAACCTAAATTCTATTAACTTTTAAATAAACTACATCAAAAATAAATATGATAAACAAAACTATAATTAAATACCATAAACAAAACCATAATTACTCGTAAAACTGAATTTAAAATCATAAATAATTTGACAAAATCGTCGTATAGTAAAAAATTACACTTCTCATCATGCTATAGATGTAGATCTATTGCAGTGTACTCTCACCTTGATGGTTTACATAAAATACACAATGTAATTTCCGGTGAGTTGAGTAATCAGCAGTCTGGATTTGAAACCGACAGTCATGGAGAATTTTATTGATATGCAATAAAGAACGAACACAATCTTTTTATTTTTTAATAATAATAACTACATAATTGTTTTTTTGTGGTTCACAAATACCTTTGGTCACAGTGGCCTATTTACTTACCTAACCTCAAGAGCTTTCGGGAATTGATCTTGTGACCTCCCATCTAGGAAGGCCCCTACTTAACCAATTGAGCTAACCCTTAAAGCTAATAACTACACGTTATCATTGTTCAAACTATTTTTAAATGTATATGAGACGGTTTCATTTTTCAAACCATTTCTAAATATAGTATACAGAGTTAAGAGTAGGTAATAATACAGTTTAATATATCACTTAAACTATATTTTATTATTATCTTGTTTTAAACTATCATATAATAGTATATATTTACGTGTGGAAAAAATTATAGTTAATATAGATCCAATATTTTAATCATTCAAATTTCCAATTTTTATAAAAATTATAATAATCAATATATTTTATAATAATCACTTGTCTTATATATTTTATAATATCACTTGTTTTTAATATTTTGGTTGGTTAACTCTTTATCAACTTATTTATTTATTTTGAAATTGTATATAGTTAGCTTCATCACAACCATTTATATTGATTTAGATAATTCCATTGGTTACTTCAAACCATTAATTCACTAAACTATTATTTATTTTATTGATTTACTTCTATATATAGAAATACATGGCACATTTTGTCTTAATATTTTGTTTGGTTAACTTTTTATCAACTTATTTATTTATTTTGAAATTGTATATAGTTAGCTCCATCACAACCATTTATATTGATTTAGATAATTCTATTGGTTACTTCAAACCATTAATTCACTAAGCTATTATTTATTTTATTGATTTACTTCTATATATAGAAATACAGGGCACATCTTGTCTTAATATTTTGTTCGGTTAACTCTTTATCAACTTATTTATTTATTTTGAAATTGTATATAGTTAGCTCCATCACAACCATTTATATTGATTTAGATAATTCCATTGTTTACTTCAAACCATTAATTCAAACCATTAATTCACTAGACTATTATTTATTTTATTGATTTACTTCTATATATAGAAATACATGGCACATTGTTATACTTGTCAATTATATGGGAAAGCAATCTGGTAGGTTTGTTCTAGTAAACTTTATGTTAAATGTGGTTTTCGGTGTCAAGGATAGAAGTACCCATGATTTTTTTCATGGTATTTATCTTTGACCTAATCTAATTAGTATTTATAGGCCAAAAAATTCATGATTATTAGCCTTGCTAGTTAGTGAGATCAAATAATGGTTTTTCTAAACACTACCATCACTTTGGTTGCTCTCTAATCTTAATATCTGTTATGAAAGCTCAAATGAGATGATTGATGAATAAGATCAGATCAATGTCCAGGGGTATTTAACCTGGGATTGTTGAAATTGTTTTAGTAAACTTGACTGATAATTTGGAGCTAGCCCCATAATTTTATCCATAATATTCATGTGAAATATAACATATTCATAAACAAAAACACTCTTATGTATAAAATCAAACAACTATGTTTCTAGACACTATCATCACCGAGTACTCTGCGATTCTATGATCCTAATTTGTAGACACTATCATCAGTGTGCTCTATGATCTTACCATCTGGTATTAAAACCAGAAGTGTATGGAGAGAACCACAACCAGAGTGGTAGATATCAGAACCCGGTGCATATCAGAGATGAAATGACCTAATAAAGCATGTGTGCGGAAGAAAAGAATGGGAGCAAGCCCGATCAGTCCAAAAAGCAAATGATTGAAACTGACATATGTTTTTTTTGGTAGAATTTGCTGGAAAACGCGAGCAGAGCAAAGATCCGCTGACCAGAGACAACCTGAAGGAATATAAGAACGCAAAACCCTCCAAACACTCCGATCGAGAGTGATGTGGTGAGTACGTAAGTACTCTGCGTTGAGTTTGAAAACATATCATTCTGTAGTGGAGTAGTTTAGGGAAGTGAAGCAATTGTTTCCCTAAAGCAATTGTTGGAAGGGCTGGGAGGACTGGGAAGGATAAAATTGGTTAGAATATGAGTAAAAATATTTTAAATTTTTTTAGAGACAGTATTTGAATCAGATTTTTGATGGTGTAAATAAATATTATATTATCAAAAATTTTCAAAGTACTTAAAATTATAAATTTTAACAATTTTTTTGGATTTACAAAAATTCTTGTCAAATTTAAAAAAAAATGATAAGAATTTTCATGATTTAAAAAAATATAATTTTTGAGAGATTCTTCAAATCACATCAGATTTCATTTGTCAACTGTTTAGAACCAACCACTGCGGTTCATTGTCAAGACAAGTTGTGGAGAGCAAAGTGAAAGAAGAGAAATACATACTAATGATCTACGATCAATAAATGCGCAACACAAATTACAGAGGCATCAATGGAGCTGCATACAAAGTCGTCGATGATTCTAGTTGTTTGAATTTGAAGTCGAATGACTAGGATTTCTGGTAATTGTAGAACAAGAAGTAGAGCATGCTCCAGGAGGCGTGAAAATTAATGGTCCACTCAACGACCAAAGGCAACAGGCGAGCAGCGCTAAGGCGGAGGCAAACTAGGCCTAATTAGATTTGGAGCAAGCAGAAGTGAGAAGTACAGGGTTGCAACTGATGGGTTTTAAGAGCTTGCTCATGTATACTGCAGTGCAGTGGCTCATGGAGTGATTAAGTTGTGGAATAGACTGTTAGGAGATGTGCCAGGGTGACATGTGTACTAATATTCTAATATGAGGATTAGGGAATATGATATCTCATTTAATGATTGGGACTAAGTTAATTTTCTAAAATCAAGTTGAAGGGGCCATGTTAGGATTGTTCCAGAAAATTTGATTTAGTCAAGTTACTATAGTTTTGGGTTTGAAAGATATTAGCATTCATAATTTTTCCCTGGGTATTTATCTATGATGTAACTTATCTATGATGTAACTTATTTATAAGACAAAAAATTTCATGGTTATTAATCTATAATGTAGCTTATTTATAGGCCAAAAAAATTTGATTACTCATTTTTCTGGCGAGTGAGATCAAACTATAACATCTTTACACACCACATCACTCAACTCAATACTCTGTGATCCTAACCTAATCTAAATACTAAATGTACTAAGATTCATTAAAGAGTTTAGACTTTTGTGATCCATATTTAAGGCAGTAGTCTATAACGCGACTTTTTGAAAGTTTTTCCGGTGAATTTTTCCGGTCAAAATCTGGCAGCAATTCATTGGAATCCCAAGTTTGATAGCTAGTTTCTGCACAATCAATAGCTCCCGGGGGTTTTTCAGGGCGCTGAATCCAAATATGCAGTTAAAAAACCATTTTAACTGCTAAAAATCAAGATTTAATCTCATTTCTTCCGCCGGATTCCGTCACCGGAATCTCCAAAAAGTCGCATTATAGACAACTCCATACTTAAGTGTGAGAATGATTTAGTCAAAATCACATAGAGAATCATTTGTCGACGGGTTTCGAACCAACCAGTATGATTCATTGTCAAGACAAGTTGAGGAACAATATCCAGCGATCCATTAAATAAAGCAAACAGATCTTTTGCTTGTTTCAATGTACAATCAATAATATTGCTCTTATAGCACTAAATTAATCCACAATCACAAGCTCTTTGGCCATGTCACCCTCTTGACTAAGCTCTAAAGGTCAATTGCAACATCCAAAGGATATCCCCAAAAAAAAAAAGCACATATCAATAAATTTCAACAAAAAAGCTTCCATCACTGTCAAGATCCATTCTAGATTCTGGACCTGTTCGTAACCATCATTTGCAGCAATAGGATTAACTTAGTGAACATTTGTATCTTTATGACAGGAGAGTTTGTTGGTATAATTCCTCAACGTCGTTACCTTACAGGCAGTCAGCCTCTGAGCAAATAACTAGAATCTGACCGAGATTGCAAGAACACATAATATATTTTACAGAAGACTTGGATACCCAATGGAACATGGCAGACCATTCATGGCCGTACAAATAAACAAAGCCAGATGTCATGTCAGATAATCCATTCTTGCTACATCGAGAATCGAACTACAGCTTTATATGTAAAAGAGAATTCTATTCTTCGTACCTGTTACTGTGCCTATTTTACTTTCTCACTGATCATTTTTACTGTCAACTTATTGGCAATCCTTCCTGGGTCTCACCGCCCACTTTTAATGAGTGATAAACTGTTTAAAATTTTAAGTAGTTGTCTATAATGTAATATTTTGGAAGCTTTCTGGTTGGTTTTTTTGTCGGCAGCAATTTATTGGAATCGCAAGTTTGATAGCTAGTTTCTGTACAATCAAAGCATCCCAGTGGTTTTTAAGGGTGCTGAATCCAAATATGCAGTTAAAAAACCATTTTAACTGCAACAAATTAAGATTTAACCTCAATTTCTTCAGCCGGAATCTCCAAAAAGTTTCATTATAGACAACTCCAAATTTTAAAGCCCCAGACAATTTCTGAAAATGAGCTTTTATTTCATTTTTGCTTTTACTGCCATATGAGAAGCCATTTCCATACTTGGAAATTATTATTATTTATTAGATTTGTTCTTATTAAATTTTTTATCAAAAATTTCTGCCACTTATTTATAGTTTAACTTTTAGAATTCATTTATTGTTATTTAAATTTATTTATTT
>APFE030781494.1:22780-58019 GCA_000404065.3 Pinus taeda
AACTTTGTATTTATTGGCATATTACCATTTCTTTTCATGGATTTATGAAGTTCTTTTATCTCTAGAATTTAGCTCTGAGCTGGGTCCTGAACCCTTAGATTGTTTTCTATGGGTTCGCCCTCACGGCCTCGACACAGTTTATTTCATCTAATGAAAGATTTATTTCTCATAATGCTAAGTTACAGTTCTATATAATTGTTTTGCATATATACATATTCTGGTTTAATGTATACATGCATGGTTCCTATTTAGGGATTCTTTTACTACAGGAATCCTTCGTATTTATTCACCAACAGTATGGTTTTATATGGGTTTTCCTAATACCTGAGTATTGAACTTCTTATAATGTTTTGAGTTATCATCCTTTAGACTTGGTTATTATGTACTTCGGTGGAACCGTCTTAGTGCGCAGTGAATGACAATGATTCACGTTTTCTTGCGGTATTTAGTTACTTAATCATGATATTTATGGAATCTCTTCCACAGGGATTTGGAACATAATACTATTCCGTAAAATATAATTCGAGTTTCATGTAAGAATTATCTATCTTAAGGAGTTTACTTAAGTTCTTGTTCACGGTTGCATTTAACAAGATAAGGGTTTCCTCCTGTATTTCTTTTACAGGGCTTTTACTCTGTCTGTTGAGTTATTGAACAGTTTGGAATGTTTTCTTATTTAGCTCCGATTAAGATCGCCTATATTTCTCATATATGTTTTTACTGTTTATTTGTCGCTTACGGCCTGCTAGTTACCCTCCTATCATTGAGGAGTTACCTCTGGCTAGCGAATAATTAAGGTTACTCTATATTGATTTAGCCCCAATACAGTAGTTTCTGAAATACATTCCTTATTTGTTTATATCACAGAATACTGTTAAGTTTTTTATATACTTAACCAAATGATACAAACACTGTAATTGTAAAAAATTCCACAGTCATACTTACCTGTGTAATTTGTCTGTAGGCTTCCACACCTCTTCAGGTTTAGGAACAAGAAACTGTCCTTTGCTTGTCAATCCTCCCAACCATGAGACTAATTACTAGAATTATGTCTCCCCCCAAGCTTATTGCCAGACCACTGCCTTCAGCAATTTCTTTAATGCACAGCATGTGCCATGTTATCTGGTCCCTACCAGACTTAACATGCTTTTCTTTCTTCTCCGTCTGTTCCCTAACAACCCGGTTTCCTCCATCCTTTCTAAGGAAGGAGCAAAAACAGTTAGGGTTTCTCTTCCCTTCTTGACAATTGTTTTTTTTAATAATATATATATAATATAATATAATATATATTTAAAAGAAACATTATCATTAAGACAGAATAACTTCCTTACTCAAGTTACGAAGGGTACTTTCTTTATTCATGCTCAAGTTTCATTACAAACAGCAAACAATAATCCTTATCCAATATTATATATATATATATATATATATTATATATATATATATATAATATTATCATATATATATATATAATAAATATATATATATATATATAATATATAATATAATATATAGAATATATGTTTTTTTTAAGAAAACAGGGAAGTAATTTTATGAATTACTGGGGTCATTACAACTACCAACAAAAGGATGTGTGCTATTAAGAAACACCTTTCCTTTACCCTAATCATGAACTATTCAAAGATCCAATTGAAGTCTAAAATCTGAATTTGTAATAAATGGATCTTCATGATGATGCTAATTGAAACACCATTTTTTGAATTGAGGGTTAATTTAAGGTTTTTCTAGCAATAGTATGAATTGTTAAGGCCATAGTTTCAAAGAAGTATTAGTTTTGCCATAGTTTCAAAGAAGTATTAGTTTTGACCTCAAAACAAAGTGGGGTGCTACCGTTGGCGCCAATTTTTAATCTAGGGATTGATTTTAAGATTTTTTATGCAAATATCATGAGAATGTTAAGACCATGTTTATAAAAAACGCAAATTTTAATGATGAAAAAAAATGGGTGCTATTGGGAACACCATTTTATTGAAAGAAGGTTGATTTTGATGTTTTTAACCCAAATAGATGATTTTTTATACCTAGAGTTCTCATTTTGAGGTCATAGTTCTCGTTGAGTTGGTAACTATGTTTACTCTAAAAGTATTTATACCATTGTCCTAGGTGCTTCATGAGATTTGGAGTACATGTTGTATGTTTAACTGCTAAATGGTCTTTGATTGATTTTCACAATGGAGATGGCTCACTAAGAGGTTTTTTTACCGCAATTGAGTGTGTGCATGATATTCTTCATTAGGGTGTGAGCTATATCCTAACACTTGTAATGATATTCTACATGATGTACAAATGGAAATGGTTTCTTGCTTAGAGGATGAACTACTCAAGAGGAGAAGCATTTTACATTCTAGAGGAGGGCATTAGGCCCTAGATAACATAGGGTAGGTTGGATTCTTGCATGGAGACTTGTATTTGGCTTGAGGATATTTTGGTTGCAATTTTCATGTAGAAGCGAACAAAGTGGAACACGTTAGGAGGATTGTTGGGATCTTTGGAGGCTTGTAGGTAGAGTGTTTGACACACCTAATGGAGAACCCTTGCATTTGGAACCTTATTTGTGGATGGCATCGCCTTGGAACTTCATATATATTCACTTGGTGTGTAGTGCTCCACATGTGTGATCTTACTTGTGTTATTCTAGGCTACTTATAAGGGAACTGGCCCACATATATATTGTTGGCCTCCCTTATTTCTCATATATAGAGAGGAGGGAGGCATTCCTTTCATCATAATCATCATTGTATTATTATCTTTGTATTTGTCTTCCTCGATTTAGTCGTTGACGTTCATGAGGAAATCCTAGGAGAATTTATGAAAGGAAAAGAGGATGTCTTTGTTGGGAGCATGCTCTTGTAAGCTACTAGGGTTTACTCTCATGAAGAAGATGTTGGAGATTATGGTAATCCATTCATTCACTCTTGTTAGTTCTTGTAGAGATGTGATTAAGTGGAGTGCACCACTTCTCCTCTCTCTCTCTCTCTTGGGTCTTTTTATGTAGTTGAACTCTCTCTCTCTTTTGGATTTGCTAGGGTTTAATGAGCTTGTTGGAGCATCTTGAAGAATAGGGTTATGGTTTCATTAATTAGAGACTTGGATATTAGGGTTTTGATATGAAATCAAAGGGTGTACTTGTTGAAGTATAGAAGGAGAGGATATGTATTTCCTTGGTGGATATGCTTGTGTAGTTCATGTTTATTTGATCTCCTTGGTTGAGCTATGGTTTTCATATTTTCCCCTATATACTATTTTGGATAGCTAGAGAATTATGATAGCCTTGGGATATATATAATATAATATATATTATATATATATATATATATATAATATATAAATATATATATATTATAATATATAATAACTATCTATATCTATATAGTATATAAACATATAAAAAAATATATATATATTAGACATTAAATATATATATATATATAATAATTAAACTTCAATTTGTATAATACTATGAATGTACTCAGACGTCCAATGTCTGAATTTTAATATTTAGTTTTCCAACCATCATGTTCTCATTTGTAATTTTCAAATATAATGCCTTTCCAATTTGATGTAGTTAAGGTGAGTATATAATGATTTAATATATAATTAAAGAATATAATGATATAGTTATTTTTTTTATTATAATTGTTATAAGTGTTTTCAAATCTATTATATGCACAATAAGGTATCCCTAGAGTGATGAAGCCTATTAGAGCACATTGGTATGCTTTCTATTGAATTGTCCAGTGGATTGTGGTTGCTAAAATTGAAATGTAATTTTATATTATTATTCTTTCTCTTATGTTCAATAAAATCCTCAAAGAAAAAAATTCATATGGTTAAGAACAAGGAAACCTCTTGTTAGGAAGTGAATGAACTTTCATAATTAAGAAAAATATGAAGAAATGAAGCTAGTTATTTGAAACATCTATGTTTCTTTAATCCATTGGTATCTTTGTGAAACACCTTTTTTTTTCTATTCTTTGTATGTTCCTTTCCACCTTCTTCACCTCAAGTGCAAGATCGACATGGTTTTCATAAAGTAAATGATTAAAACACACACACACACACAGCAATATATATATTATATATTAAATATATAAATTATATATTATATAATATATAATATATATATATATATATATATATATATATATATATATATTTATATATACTAGATATAGATAAATATAATAAGACTTGAATCTCACATGTTTTAAGATGGCCTTCCAGCAATATTTGCAATTAAAGGATGGGCTTATCTTTCTTCCCAAGCACACTCAATACCATTGGCCACATGGCATTAAGTTCTCTCTCAACAAATTAAGGGTTTGTTCACATTAGCTTTAGTTCAAATCTAATCACCATATCGCTTGAGGTGAGAGGATGTTTTAGTTAATGAAAATGTAAGAGATAGATTCTAAATATCATTTCATTTTCAAGTGGCCAAATTTATTGCTAAACCTATCAGAGATATTACTGTTTTGTTTTGTGATTAAGGGGTCCATTCATACCTTCTTTTGGTATCTTAATATATGTACTTGTATCTCTTCATGCATGAGGAAGTGAATCTCAAATAATATACCTTGCAATATTCTTCTAGACCCACCCCATTGATTTAATTATTTGTTTCTTTTATCTTACTCTAGCATTTGGAGGCATTTAGTGTTGTACAACTTGTTTACATTTCAACACTTGCTTATATAGGCTAACTAATATATCACTTGTATTTACTAAAGAGTTGTTGTAATCCAACAATGGAGTTATGATTCATGAGATGACATTATTTATGATGGTCAACCAAAGTTCTTGCAAATAATATGTGTACATTTTCTTTATTGTAAGTAGCACGAGGAGCCATTCATGTTATAGAGGCATAAGTCCAGTTGTTGTAGGCTCCTCTAACCACTAACATTATGCTAGGGACTATTTCATAGGATTGAATGACCTAGTTTCTGTTCCTGAATTTATCCTAACTTTTCATCCCTATTGAGTCCGTGAAAAGCTCATATCTCTCATAGGTAAACACTAAATGATTTCAATCATTGACCCATACTAACAACACCGATGATATTGATTGATTCCCATGAAGCATGTTGTGATTATATCGTAGTTTTGAAGGCAAGGACGTGCCATGAATTTGAAGTCCTTCTGATGTGAGGAAGCCTTGCCAAGGAATGGGTCACTTAAGGGACTGAGAAACAGAGAAGGGGATGCCTAAAATTGGAAGGTAAGTGACTACATAGAAAGGGGATAACCAAATTTCCCAAGGGACTGAGAAGCATAGAAGGGAAGGTCAAAAAATGAATTGGGTTTATGGGTCATGATCATAGCTGATTGGAATCAAAAACACATTGGGGTTGTATCAGGAAGAAATGAGTCAGGAATTGTTCATTGATGGAACAAGAGTGCAAAGAAAGACAATGATGGATATTGGAAGCATACTACGCTCTAGAACAAAGGAAAGAATCCAAGCCGAATTTGGTGCAACAAAAGCACCAGGAAATTACAAAGAGCCACATAAAGTGGCTAATCTTATTTAAATTTTCCGTTATAATTTATTTAGTTGTTGGGCATGAATTTCTTTGCTCTGTCTATGTCGCTATGTCCATCTACAACTACATCTTTCTCACAGATGAAATCCAAAGGCGATTTAAGCAAATAACCAAGACATGCCTCAAAAGGCGAAGTTAGAGTAGAAGAGTGTTTTGCTCGGTTGTAATCATGCTGAATATAATACAACTACTCATCCTACAACTTAGGATGTTTGTTGCAATATCCTCGTAGCAAATCAATAACTTTCATGTTAACCACTTCAGTTTCACCATCTGTTTGTGGATGGAAGGCTGTACTTTTCTTCAACTTGGTGTCCATCATGTTCCATAAACTTGACCAAAAATTCCCAATAAATCAGGAATCACGATCACTTACAATAGAAGTAGGTAATCCAAAATGAACCCATAGATTTTGAAAGAAAAGTTGAGTTGTTTTTTCAGCTGTAATTTGTTTTTTACAAGGCATTAATATGCACATCTTGCTAAACCTATCCACAACTATGTAAAAATAATCATGACCTTTTCTTGATAAAGGAAGATCTCCTACAAAATCCATAGAAACACTCTCCCATGGATGTGAAGGCACTAGAAGTGGTGTGTAGAATCCTAGTTTACTATTACTAGGCTTACT
This sequence comes from Pinus taeda, assembly GCA_000404065.3. NCBI lineage: Eukaryota > Viridiplantae > Streptophyta > Pinopsida > Pinales > Pinaceae > Pinus > Pinus taeda. The sequence continues at coordinate 28,979 of APFE030781494.1, forward strand.
GACTTCACACAATGAATAACCTCTAATAAAACATGACACACTTTCAAGCATACAAGGCCAGTAAAAATACCTCTGAAGGTTTTCCACTGTTTTACTTACTCCGAAATGTCCAGCAATAAGAGAAGTGTGTGCCTCCCTTGTGACATTTACTCTCTCTCCCTATGGAACACAAAGTTTTCCCATATGATACAATAGATTATCTTGTACATGGTAGTCTAATTCCTCAACTTGGTGGCCTTGACTCAAGTTTGAATATACCTCTTGAAATTCATCATCATGTGCGTATTGTTCAACATAACTTTCAAGCAAAACATAATTATTCTTGAGTAAAATGGCTACACTAACAACCGGTCTATAAAGCATATCAACAACTCTGTTCTAAATACCTTTCTTGTACCTGATTACCAAGTGGAATTGTTGTAAGAATCCCATCCAACGAAAGTGCCTTGATTGCTACAATTTTGTTTGATATTGCAGATATTGCAAAGGTTGATGATCAATGTGAAGAATGGTTTATTTTCCCATTAAGTAGTGTTTCCATTTCTTCGCAGTTTGTACCAATGCATAAATATCTTTGTCATATTTTAGATAGTTAATAACAACACCATTAAAAATATCAAAATGAAATGAAATGGGCTTACCATGTTGTAAAAGAACAACACCCATGGCGTAGTCACTTGCATCTGTTTGTATTTCAAATGGTTGTTTCAAATCGGAAATACTAAAACTGGGGCTGAAATGATCTTTTGTTTTAAAGCATCAAATACTTTTTGTTTTTTGCCTCCCCATTGGAAGACAACCTTCACACTATTCAAAGCATGTAGTGGATCCGTTATGGAAGAGAAATTGGAAATGAACTTCCTCTAGTATGATGTTGCTCCCAGAAAACTCCTTACTTCTATGACTGATTTGGGTATTGGCCAATCCACAATGACTGAAACTTTAGAGGGTTCAATATTCAACTTACCTCCTCAACTATGTGGCTCAAATACACTAAGGAAGTTTTCCTGAATTCACATTTAGACATCTTCAGAAATAACTGTTCTTTCTTTAAGACATCCAACACTTTCTTCACATGCTTGACATGCTCTTCTCGTGATTTTTTGAATATCAAAATATCATCTAAATAGAAAATTACAAACTCATCAAGAAAGGATCTTAAAACATCGTTCATAACTCTCATGAATGTAGTTGGAGCATTGCAAAGATCGAAAGGCATAAGCAACCACTTAAACAATCCTTGTTTGGTTTTAAAAGCCGTCTTCCAAATATCATACTCGGCTATTCTATTTTGATGATGTCCACTTCTCAATTCTAATTTAGTGAAATATTTTTCATTCTTCAACTGGTCTAGAAAATCATCTATTTTTGGCAGTGGGTATCGATTCTTTGTGGTAATTTTTTTCAAAGCTCAATAATCTACACACATGCACCAGGTTCCATGTTTCTTGGGTACCAAAACAATTGGTGAACCACATGGTGAAGTAGAGGGACAAATTACACCTTTATCTAACAATTACTAGACTTGTTTCATAATTTCTAGGCTTTCCATAATTGGCATTCGATACATACCGATGTTTGGGAGTGGACAATCTTGTTGTGGCTGAATTTTGTGTTGAATTCTCCTTTTTGGTGGCAATCCCTTTGGTTCTTGAAACATGCCCCATATTGATTGACCACATCAACCAATTCAACTTTTAGCTTCACGTCACATCCTACAAAGGATTCATGCTCCGTGTCATTCTTTTGCTTGATCATAAGGAGCATAAGACTCTTGCTGGAATTGACAAGTCGCTTCATTTGCCTTGTGTTTGCCAAAGATAGATTAAGCTTCCTAAGATGGGCTCTCACAATATACTCCACTCCATCTTTGAACAAATGATATTTGTTCTCAAATATATGGAAAATAACTTTCCTGTCATACAGATATGGGATTCCCAACACAATTCCAGAAATATCCAGTGGCACTACGTATAATTTGACTTCATCAACGAAATTGGCAGTAATTGCAAACCTGAAAACTCATTTCCGTGTAACCTAAATATTTGCATCCTTGGTTATCCAACCCAACAGATACGTTTTATGATGAGGCACAATTTCCAGATTCAACTTCTTGACCAAGTCTGTAGAAATTAAATTTGCTTGGGATCCACTGTCAAACATCGTATCAATCTTGGTGTGTTTGTAAATAACTCTGATATGATACAACTCAATTCTATTTTCTTCATTTGAAGTGTTGTTGGAGTTATTTGTTGCACTGGTGTTTGCCATGACTTCCTATTTGTTTTTTTTTTGCCACGGATTTTCCTTTAGTGACTGTGGTTGCAATCTTTGTTTCATCACCTGAGTCAGAACCCAAGTCTTGTTGTACAACAACGCTTGTCTTCTATTTCCCTTTATTGTTAAATTTCTTCGGTCCTAATTTAGGATGAAGCTTCTAGTAATGTGCTTCATCATGGCCCTCTTTGGAACAATTATTGGCACACGAGTTTCTCCCCTTCTTTCTTAACAAAATCATTTTTCTTCTGCTTTCCTTTAAATTTCTTTCCTTTCTCACCACTATGGAATGGCTTCTTCTTACCATTTTCTTGTACATTTTTCCCTCTTTCTTTGAGGTGTGTATCTTGAACACAGACCTCATCAAGATTCGTGGGATTAAACATAAGAATGGTGTGTCGAAGATAGCTATACAAACCTCCTATATATTTCAACAAAGTATCTTGTGACTGCAAGTCTACTCCTAGCATAGGAGTTGTTCTCCTAAAATCTTGAGTATACTCTTACACATTTTGACCATTTAACTGTATGAAAATTTTCCAGTTCATGATAGCTTTTTTCATATGGGCTAAAGGGCAGGATTTACTTTTTAGAGTATTAATGAAATCAGACCAAGTAATAAATATCTTACCATGTTTTTTGATCTCATTTTGAGTCCTTTCTTCTCACCAAATGAGTGTTTCACCCTCCATTCTCAATGAAGCCAATTGAATTTTGATATCATCCGCTTAAAGGTTTTGAATTATACAATACACCTTCAACTTACGAATCCAATTATCAAGCTTCTTTGCATTCACTTCACCATTATACATGGGAAACTCAAATTTAACATCAAGTTTAAGTATAGGTGATTTTCCAGCTCCTTTTGAAGAATAATTATGAGTATGAGTAAGGGTTGTATTAGTGGAAGAGTGTGAAGATACTTGTGAAGAAGAATATGAAGAAGATTGTGGAGCGGGTGGAGGCTTGTCTCCATTCCCATTACCTCCTTTTCCATTACCTCCTTCTGAAGAGCCTTCTTATTTGGGAGGTTTGGAACTTTCTCCTTGCAATCTGCTATTCCTCTCTTCATAAAGGACCTTCACCATCTCTGTCATATCAAAGAAAGCCTCTCTGAAGGTCTTCTCATCTTCTTTCATGATAGGTTCTTCTTCATGAGACATAGTCTCCAAAGACTCAACTGCAACTTCTGCAACTTGAGGATGTACTGGTGTAGAGGAATTTGGAAACATTTCTCTTCTTCCCCTTGAGCCAACTATAGGGCTTTCAACCATCTTCCCTTCTCCTCTTTTGAGTTTTAACCTTGTTAGCATGACATAAACTTGCAAACAACTAAATCCTTCTTTCACAAAGAAAAACCTAGTAAGAAAAAACCAGTGGTCTGATACCAACTTGATTTGAAATGGAGCAGATTAGTAATGTTGTGCTAATTACCCATTCATAATAAAACCCAAGATGCTTATCATTTTCTTATCAAATGCTTAAGGATTCACTGTTTTTGCTTAATTAACTAATCCCCATGAGAGTTTCTTATGTAATGTTATAAACAATTTAACATAAAACATATGCTAAAAAACAACAAAATAATAGCGAAGAACATCTAAAATACAACACACAACATAGAAATTTGATGAGAAGTTCACCCCTCCTAGGTTATGTCTTCTTGGTCTAGCTTCCAATGCTTGGGCCTCTCTATTATGCTCAAAACTACAACAAAAGTATGTTTACAATGCTCAAAATGCCTCTGAAACTTGTCTTAATGAGTTCAGAATACTAAAAAATGGCTATCTAGCCTCTTTTTGCATCCAATTTGGATAAGAACTGAAGAAGTTATGACTTCTCCTTGTTCTCCCATTATTTGTTCCACAAATTTCTCTAGAACCGACATAATCCCACAAAATTGCTCCAAAATCCACTATCTGAGCGAATATTTTGCCGCATAGTGGCCTATATTGTGTTGTTCGTTTCGAAAATTAAAATTGATGAAGTTTGGCAGACTGAAGGTCTTGTTAACACAGTGACAATGTTGTGATAGCGATATCATAGATCCGATAGGAGTATTAACTGGAATATATAAAATATCACGTCCGGGCAGTCCATCGTGAATCGCAACTCGACAATTACTTTCGGAACCATTGCAAACATAACCCTTTTCTGTGATTGCGATATGCGATAAATTGCATCAAAACCAAGCTTCGTCAGGGGCCAATTCCGTAATACTTGTCCACTTGTGATATGCGATTGTGATTAGATTGCATCGCAACCTGTCTACACCGGGGACGATTCCAAGCACCTTTCTACCTACGACACCTTTCACCTTTCTAGTAGCCTGCCACTTGGTGCCTCCTCATTCGTTGAAGGGCTTTGCCATGTCATCTAATCCTGCCATGTAGACAAGTCAAACTTGAACTTTGACTTGCTCTAGCTTATGCATACAAGCTCGAATTTGAGTTTCATTTGCACCGTTGGAATCAAAATGATGAGTTATTTGATCTGAAGCTGAGTTTAATAGAATTCTGACACTTTGATGTTTGAGAATAATTTTGAGCACCTGATCATGTGGTGTGTGGTTTATTGCATGCCCATAATAAAGAGTGGATATAAGATCACCTATGTTGGTATGTTAGGGAATCCACTATTTCAGTGTGGGAAATGTCTGATGGCCAAAAACTCATTGGAGTGGCCTTCGCTCAAGCTTAAGAGGGGTAGCACCTTTGTGTGCTGTAGTAAGCAACCAATGCTAGTATCACTAACACCGAACGTTGGTGCTAATCATAATGCTTACAATGCATTTGTGGTAGATTCATGACCGAAATAACCAGCGAAATATGTTCGACGTGGATCTAGAACAAGCTCTCCTTATGCTTATCGAAATCCAAATTAGGTGCAACATTAAATGCTTGGTAAGGTTTCCCTAGTTAGGCCATGACAAAGGTCATTTTTGTGCATTGTTGTGATAGAAGAGGGCCAAAACTTAGCCTTATAACATATTCAACTAATCCTTATCCCCTCATCAGGAAAAACCTTAGTTGTGGGATGTTTTTATTGATGCACCATATTTCCCTTCACGAGATTGGGGAAATGAGGATGAGGTGGCCTGAAACCTGCAACCTAGAAGAAATAGCATATTATCGTATGTGCATTAGCAGGATGATGTCAACTAGGATGATTTGGTTGACATTCCAACCCGACAGTCCTGTTATTGGTCAAAGGTGGACCCCTTGACATGTCACCCTACTGCAATGAAACTAGAGGCATAAGGCAGGATGCAACAAAAAATGCCAGGATAGAATGAGCGAGAGATGTAGTAGAGTTATCACGTGTACAAATCAAGAGCAAGGAGCATGTGCAGAAGTGACCCCACCCAGGTTATTTGAAAGGAGTAGTAGACAGAGGAATTTTGGGGCAGAAGAATTAAACACGCCAGGAAAGGCCTTGCATGATGACATAAGCTAGGTGCATGGGAGGGCCCACACTATTGTAGTGGTGTTATTGGTTTGGAATCGGCCCACTTTTTAAGGCAACCCAATAGAATCATGCCAAAACATCTGCAAGTAGCATCATAATGGAACAGGAGGGATGACGGAGTGCCAAGCCAACTAGGCATATAACTTGGAAGCGGAGGAGTGTTTCCATTAGCAGGGAGTGGAACCACTTGTCCAATTAAAAAATGGTAACGTTGTGAAGGTGTTACCCACCAGACCATGTAGGCCAAAAGGTCTCACCCTAGAAGATTAAAGTAAGGAGTCAATTATAAGTTCCAAGAGGAGACTTGCGGGATGACATAATTTATACCATGTTGGTGAAGCATGTATCCAATTGGTGGAGAAAGAGTCTCGCTGGCCAGGTCAGACTGATGTTATGACCCCAGAGAAATAAAGAGGTGCAAAAAATGAGGTACCATAGTGAAGGAAGTGAGATGGCGTTTGATAGATAGCGATGGTCGTTAAGAGTGGAAAGGTGGACTAATAGGGAGAGAAGGCAATACGACCCCACTTCACACGTAAGCCCGGTGATAAAGCCCTTATAGTTATTAAGAAGCACGATTAGGAACTGTCAGCATGGAAGAACGAGATGGTGTGTCCATAGACATCATTTCAGAGGTATAAGGAGAGTTATGATGAAGGCCTCAGGATGATATAGCTAATCCATGACAAATGGATTTGCTCAGATGCAATGAAGAGCTTCAGGCAGGTGAGCAGAGAAAGTTGACGCCGATTTGTCCAAGAGCCTAACTGCCACATGAGCCAGTGGTGGGCTACCACATGAACTAGTGGAGGGGTTCCATGTGGCGAGGCTTATTCCTTAAGAGGAAATTTTTCTTAATCTGGAGGTCGGATGAAGGAAAAATTTTATATCACCAAATTCATCTAGATGAGATGAACACAATAGTAATGGTTATTCTAAGTTTAGAGAAGTTTGGAAAAGGTCAAATTTTTTATACCCCATTTGCATAATAGTAATTTGAAGATTAGGTATGCAGAGTGTCCACATCCTACTCTGGGTGTTGGGTAAGGGGTGTTGTTACATTTTTATTGGGTTTCTCAAGTTGTTGGCTGAGTTGGTTGCAATTTATAGAGCTAAAGTAGCCATGGCCAAGGTTTTATCTATTTGGTCTTCTATCTCCCAACACGGTTAACCCGCAAAGGATCCAAGTTTTTTGAGGCTGTTTTTTTACTTGTTTTTATATTTGTTGTGAACTTTGGGATTAGAATGTCTATGGTTGAAGCCTATAGGATATTGTTGACACTTACTTCTACCCAATTTCACTCCATTGTATAGCATTTTTACCTTTTTAATGGTATCCCCAATAAATTTTATTTTGATTCTAATTCAAGAAAATAGCTAGCCATGAAGGAAAAGGGTTAGGGAATTGAACACGTTTCAATAAGAAAGGACATAATAGCCAGTCTAAACGATCTATCAAAATATACCACTATAGAGAAACACACCTGTGGATTACTCAAGTTTAGGGAGATGTTATGATAGCAACGATAGATTATCACTGATGATTTCTAGACACTATCAAGAAGGAGATACATACCATAGAGAAAATCATTCATAAGAAAATACATGAGATTTTTAAATGTCAATTTGAAGTAGAATTCACGGACTAGGTACTTGACACTAGTTTTATAGGTTATAGGGCACCAAAATATTCAAGATAATTGAATTATAATAGTCTAACAAAGCCTTCATTACCTAATTCATCAAAGAAAAAGGAGAATAACAATAATCCATCATTCAAGAATATAACTTGAACTTTGGTGCAATTTGAAAAATAGCTTTAAATGTGGAGATCATAGTGTCAAACCATATTAAAATCTACAAATTTCCTATCACTATAACTAATTAAAAGCATCTATCCCATAGGACACCCCATGTAACCCAATAAGGTTGGAGGATGATGATAAACATCTTTTACAATTTTGTTACAAATTCAAAAATATTTGTTACAATACTAACATTTGTAATATTTTAGCTCATTAAAATTATGATGTTTAAAAAAATTATTATCAAACATACAAATAAGATTTTAAAGCAAACCAAATAAGTCCTCTTAAAAAAAAAAATCTGATAAACCACTTGAGCAATAGGCAAAATTAAATTTATCAAAAACCTTTATGATAAATTCAATATTTTAATAATTAAATTTGAGTATGGTCAATTTTTATTTAAAATTTAAATAAATGAAATTGTATATAAAATTTTCAAAAATAAGAGTTACGAGAGGGAAGAAACTTATATTTACTAAAATGATTCATAATCATAACTAATAGGGACTAACCAATACTAAAATCAAACTACTAACCATTACTAAAATCCAAACTACAAAACTTTAAGTGTAAATTGACTAGAACTTGATACTTTCTGAAGTGTAAATTGACTAGAACTCAAATTTTTTTTTTTAAAGTGTAAGTACAAATACAAACAATAAGGAATTTACAATTTAAGAAATTCTTTTTTGTATAGAAAGACAAGTGTGAGTGTCATAAACTACATAAATAGAGGAGTTAACCAAGAGAGAATATTTTATTCACCCTAATGATGTACAATTGTCCTAACACAACATTTTCTATTTAGTAGTTAGTTGAACATTGTTGAGAGTTTGGTGAGTAGAGAATTGTGCAAGAATGGGAACCTCTTGTGCTTGTTCTCTCTAATTTGCTAGTTTTCTTCCAAATCCTTACACAACTTCATTGCAACTTTGGGGACAGCAGCTTTGGTGGTTCACATTCAAACAATAAAATGATTTCAATAATTACACTATGAAAAAGAAATGAAAAACTGCATCAATAAATATTTAAAATTTTATCATTTATGCATGATATTATTAAATTATTGAACGATAATTAATTATTCTACAATTTATTTTATTTAATTTTATTAACTAATTAAAAATTTGAGTGAAAATTTCATATATTGAATATACAAATTATGTTAGTAAATATTTATATATTTGATCTGGTTGTATAAAGCATTCTACTTATTATTTTATAATTATTTATTATAAAAATTAAAAAAATAAAATAAAAACATTAAAATGTAAGATTAAAAAGAAATAACAAATCTTAAATTGATATTTAATTTTTTTAATACTTTAAAATTAGAACTGTATTATAAAAATAATTAAATTTAACTCAATTCACTAAAAATCAATACCTATTAATTGTTTCTTTTAACTAGCATAAACAAGATTCATATAATTGTATCCATAAATAAATTGATAATTAATAGTTTTCTTTACATAGCAAACAATATAAATATAAATATAATGATTAACTCTCCTGCAAACCTGATTCAATCAAACCAGAGTACTAATATTACCATATTGTTACGCATTATTGAAAACAATATAACTGTAAATTTTACTTAATATGTTAACATTGATGGTATACCCTGTAAATAATTGTAAAATATTATAACATTGATAATATTCCTAATGTCGATTAAAAACTCGATCAAACATCATTGCGTGAAATTCATTTCTTTAATCATCCATGGCATTATAGTGGAAAGTGTCTATATATATAGACTAACTCTTATGGAGAGGGATAAATGTAATTCCAATACTTAATTTTTATCTTCTGATATTGACAGGAAATAGTGATCGGTATCAGTAATTGAACTTTTCATAAATAATTGGATTCGTGGAGGAATTGTTTAGATGGTGGTTTAAATTTGGGTTTTTCATATTTTTGACGGTGGAAATGGATTCAACACCATCAAAAACGTCTAGTACACCTAAAATTTTGAAGTTTAACAACTATAACTTGGATTTACAAAAATCCATATAAGATTTTCTCTAAATATGACTGGAATTTCCATAACTTTCCAGCCAATTCCTCCACTTCGTTAAACTACACATATACATGTAACTATCCAATCTTATTATATTTGTTTTTATGGTGAGTAATATTTTTTTTTCGGGGGGCAGGGCCCCGCTTAAGAAACTGAATATTCTCATAATACAATCTGGCAATGGCCCAAATATGCTACGGCTTAGCTCTGCAGAACTCGATACCTACAAAAAACGTGTAAACCGACCACCTCAACCACATACACTCGCGTGTAAAGTGGTGAGTAATACATATAGATACCAACCAATGCAATTAATTAGTGTCATGTCACACCTAAAATCTAGGTTATCATCTGATTCGATTACTCGCTGCCATGCATTTGCAGCTCAACGATGAGTTACCATCTTACAATTTTATTTAACTCTCAATTTGTGCTCATCATATTTAATTTGTGTTCATCATATTTATACATAATACATATAGCTAATAGCTTTTTCTTTATGTAGAACATATTTTTATAATTGAGTATGATGTGGTATTTTTATGAATGATACTAAGGTGGAGGAGTTGCTTGGAAAGTTACAGAAATTTTGGTCATATTTAAAGTAAATCTAGCCATGATTTTTGTAAATCCAAGTTATAATTGTTAAATTTCAAAATTTTAAGTGTCCTAAAGGTTTCTGATGGTGCTGAATTCATTTCCACCATCAAAAACACAATTCAAACATTGCCTTTACAATATTTTTTGATTTTTTTTTTACTGACTTTTAGCAGTCCAGACAATTCTTCTACCTTATTAGACGACTCCATATAATATTTGTCACTGTAATTCAACAAGTGTTGAAATCTAAAATTAATATCATATATATATATATATTATATATATATATAACTCGGTATTTAGTTAATTATATAGATATATTTGTAACAAATATATGAACATAAATCTAAATAAAATATGTTATATAAAATTAAGTGGTGTGTAGGTTATATGTGAATTAATTAAAGTATAAGTTTCATATATACATTGTAATTCAAATTTGAACATATAATGGGTTATATTCCTATAAAAATAAGTAATGAATAGGATAATAGATAATAATTATATTTGTGAGAGAGTTGAATTTAAATTATTGATATAGTATTCATTTTTCCACTCAGGAAAATTAATATTAATTAGGTGGAAATTGATTTTATTGTGTAGATTGCAACATATTTTTGTTATACAAGTCAATAAAATATAACATTTCAATACAAGTAAGTTTTAATTTATTCGTCAAAAATAATTTTGGAAGTATAAAGTTGTTTTAAATTAAGTATATTGGAATTTTTACAGTAAGAAGTTTATATATATATATAATATATATAAATGCATACCATGTTTTTCATAAAGTCAAATTACATATAATTATTGTGAGGTGATATAAATGAAGTCGTCTAACGAGGGGGAGAAATTGCTTGGACGGCCAAAAGTGATCGGAATCTAGGCAAAAAAATTTCCAAAAAACTTGTAGAAGCATTGTTTGAATAATGTTTTTAATGGTGGAAATGGATTCAGCGCCATAAAAAATGTATAGGACACCCAAAATTTTGAAGTTTAACAACTATAACTTGGATTTACAAAAATCCTTGCCGGATTTTCTCTAAATATGACCAGAATTTCCATAACTTTCAAGGCAATTCTCTGCTTCTTTAGACTACGCCGATACAAACACATCGCATCTCATTAAATTTTCTATCCCTACAATAATGTTTTCTTTAGTGTATTGTATCAAAGTTTATTTTTGTATGATATGTTGCACTTCCTCAAACTTTTTATCTCTACAACATTTGTTTATCGCATCACACCAAAGTTTGTCCAAGTGCAATACACTCCAAATCATGTCACACTGTAACAAAGTTTGTTTGGGTGTGCTACACAAGGCTTAAAAAGCATGTCTCACAAACACACCCTAGAAAAAGTGTTTGCTACATATCAGATAAACTTTGGCCATTAGACCCTTGTATTGGGTGATTCAGAAAGAAAGTGAGGTGAGGAAAGGGAGCAACCAACTGCACCTTCATGAAAAAACTAGTGATAATGTGTCAATGGCATCCCTCTCCAATATATACACCGAGGATGGAATTCAATTCACCTTGTGTTCGAATAATCTGGCTGCAGTTGCAAGACAACAATGTTAATTATGTGGTGATATCTTTCGGAGTCATTGCATTCACGTTTTTTTGGAATCGACATTTCGTACCAACCTCTCTGGTTCATCATCAGGATTAGATGAGTGAATAAGTTAGAACTTAATAGGATTAATAAATAAAGGAGAGGGTTGGGACGGGAATGAATGAAGCCGACAAGTATAATAATAATTTTTTTATTAATTTCAAGATTCAAATGAATTTAATGATTAAATTTTAATATTGACAATTGTGTTTAATGTTGCATGATTAAAAATAATAAATAATAATTAAAACCTAATTTTTAATAATGATATAAACTAACCTAATCTATATGCATACTAATTAATTTTACTACCTAAACTTATATGCATCACTAATTAATTTTTATAATGTCAAAAAAGATTAATTTAATAAAAAATAAATTTAATTATGTTAGAATAAATTGAGAAAATATGAAAATTATAATTACCTATATAACTATAAAATTTTGTTATGATGTTCCAATCTTTATGCTTATAAACTATTCTATATCTTTATTCATTATTCATTATTCATTATTTATTTATAAAGTTTTTTTATTTTATTTTTTAGAATGTTAATTGTGTTATGTCTAAGAAACTAGAAATGGGGTCATCATAGATGGTTTTTTCATCCCAAGATACCCAAACAAATAAAGAGTAGTGACATGATCCAAACTCAGCATTGGGAAATTGCAGATAAGAAAACCGCTCCAAGATTTCATTGCAATCGAGAAATTTCTTGTTTCTCTGTCTATGCTAGTATGAAGGAAGGACCAGGCCCTTCTGACATGGTTCCTTCTTTCCACTCTAGACAAACTGAATTAAATTGTAGCAACATCTTACTCAAAGAGGAGTTGGTTCATATTTTTATTGGGCTATGGGTCACTAGTATCCTTGGCTCTAAGTCATTATGAGCAGTAGCCAATCTTCAAAGGATTCTAGTGCCATGTTGGGTCTCTTAGGAAAAGCTAATCCTTTTCATCTCCAAAATTGCATGCATTAGTACAATATAGCTACCCTATTATTCTAGCACTCTGCTTTGTATTAAGCTCCTTTAACAACTCTTTTATCAACCTAGGTGTGAGTTTCTTGGTAGGCTTGGCATTAATCTCTTCTGGCTTGTTCATTGCATTAGTTCTCATCATTCTAGCCACCTTTGGATTGTTAAGGACTCTCTCTCAACTCTCCCTTTGTTAGTCAACTCTTCACCTCTCCCCTCGCCTAGGCCCATCAAAAATCAATCTCTCCATTTTATCCTTTATATTTTCAACTGTTTCTTGCCACACCTTGCTAAAGAGCTACATCTAGTAGAGGCACAGGGGGACGTGGTGATCTTAGTGTCTCTTATGATCATCATAGATCTCACGCTTCCTCTAGAATATAACACTAAAAAGAATCCATTGGGAGTGCAATATGAAATTCAAGATATTGAGCAAGATTTTATAAATGTTGATGATTGAGAGAATCACCCAGATTCATATGTCATGGAAACATTTTCAGATCGAATACCAAGCCCAAGCAATGCTCATGCCCATCAAAACTAATAATCACACACCATTGACCTATATTGGCACATTAAGCACCTCTTGGAAAAATTACGATTTGAATGTGATGAAAGAAGGGACAAGTTACTCCTGATCATGAAGGAACTTCAGCTGCTCTATCAATATATGGATGAAATAATGGAATGAATGGAGACCACAATAATTTAGTGTAACTTTCCACCTCCCCCTTGCAATTTTGAGTGACCAATACTTGGAAACTTACCTTAAAGCTACTACGTATATGGATGCATCTTGTAACAATGTCTTATGCTTAGTTACGTTGTTCATGCCTAATAAGCCAAGTTTTTGTATACATGTCATATGCTATGTTAAGGATGTTATGCTAGTTTGAGACTGTCAAACAAAATTCTTCAATTTTTTCTTTGGTCTAGTTTCTAGACTGGAAAACCAAGGCAAATTGGGAATTTCAACATATGTTGGTGATGTAAATGTTTTTTCTGTTAATATGAAGATTCTAAGATTAGAAAAAAAATCACCATATTAATGATGCAAATGATTTATGGGGTATATCGTTTTCAATCTTTTTACTGGTTAGATCTTGCGACCTATGGGTTATGATTCCACAAATGCATCTCATCCTCGCTTCCACTGCAAAAAATGAACAACCCTGTGGTCTAAATGTAATGTTAATTCATCAAATAAAGTCAACAAATCTATGCATCAAGCCATCAATGCATTAAATCACCATGCACAAAAACAAAATTACATAAACTAGGCCTTAAAATTAATTTAATTTCTATGCTATTACATGGCGCCTCGAAGGGTTTAATATTCATTCAATTGATAGCATATTTTCAATGCCCAAAGGCAACAATTTATAGAGGAAATTACAATATTTTAGATCATTTCAAGATCCAGGATCTTCTCCATAAAGATCTCAACATGGATTTTTTTCATAAAGTTCTCCATAAATTTCTAAGGTCCCTCATGTATCTATTTTTTCAAGGTTTTTAATAAATCCCTTGCCTTTTGATGTGCTTATTCTCATTTTTTCCTTCTAGATGTAGTTCTTGCTGATTTTTCATAGGATGGATCGATGCTCTTGTATAAGACTCCAAAGGTACAAAAATTTATGACCTTCTGGTCATATGCTTTCTAGTCTTCTCGTAATAGATTCAACTCGTGAGCTACAACACACCTCTACAACAACAAGTCTCCACCTTGCTACACGATACCTCACCAAAATTTCTCCTGAATTTTTTCTCTTGGCATCTCCCTCGTTCTTTCCTCTAGAACCAATTGAGCACTCCTTACTCTGTGCTACTGCAAATCTTCTCACCTTCCTTTGTTATCATGTGCACAAAGAAATAAATCCCTTACCAGATCTTCGATCAGTTGTACCTTGTTTTGTTGCTTATCCTGTGGACTACATGCATAAAACTTCTACAATCTAATACCACTTGATGAAAACGATTTATGGGGGTCTATCATTTTCAATCGTTTTACTAGTTCAATCTTGTGACCTTTGGGTTATGATTCCACAAACTCAACTCATCCTTGCTTCCACTACAAAAACTGAACAATCCTGTGGTATACATGTAACATTAATTCATCAAATAAATTAAATGGATCTATGCATCAAGCAATTAATGCATTAAATCACCATGCACACAAACAAAATTACATAAAATAGGCCTTAAAATTAATTGAATTTCTATGCTATTACAAGGCGCCTCAGTGGGTCTAATATTCATTCAATTGACTGCAGCTTTTCACTGCCCAAATGCTACAATTTATAGAGGAAACTACAATATTGTGGATCATTTCAAGATCCATGATCTTCTCCATAAAGCTCTCAACATGGATTTTTTTCACAAAACTCTCCACAATTTTTTAAGGTCCCTCATGGGTATGATTTTTTAAGCTTTTAATCCTTTACAAAATAGATAATATCCTTTATACTTGATGAAAAATATTTTTTGGGTCTCTTCATTTCCAATCTTTTTTACTAATCTCAATCCTAGAACCTGTGGATTATGAGCTTGCAAACTCAACTCATCCTCATTTCCACTACAAAAACTGAACAACTCTGTGGTCTACATGTAATGTTAATTCATCAAATAAAGTCAACAAATCTATGCATCAAACCATCAATGCGTTAAATCACCATGCACATAAATTAAATTACATAAAATAGGCCTTAAATTTAAGAGCGCTGGTTAAAAATCCATGTAAAAATATATAAGACCACAGTCATGGGACACATATTCCAAGATGAATCATGGGAAAAACATCCTAGTGGGTCTTCATTTAGGTTATTATGGCTAAGAAAATTGGCAAAGGCAATGGAAAAGGCTTTGGAAAGGCAAGAGGCATTATTTGGAATTTTTTTATATGAAAATAACGGAAATAGGAGAAAATGAAGGTGAAGAGTCATAGGTTGCATGTGAGGAGGAAAATGAAGGAAAATAATGGAAATTGAAGAAAATAGAGGTCTCATTGATAAAAAAATACTTATGAGGATTAATGGGCAGGCTTGGTCAGTGTAAGTTCTTTGTGAGTTCATTTTTGGAGCTCTCATTCTATTCTCTCTCTCATACTCTTGGACACTTGGATTTTTATTGGAGCACTCTTGGAGAGTGTGTCATACTTGGATTCTTGGAGCATGAAGACAAAGGAAGGGAAAGAAAGCACAAGAGCACATCGGGATTAGAAGCTACAACGGGTTTTGCTTGTAGGTACTGAGTTGCATGTATGTTTTCCTCATTAGTTTTGGCATGCATGGCATATGCATGTGGTTTATTGGGTATGATCTGTCATTGGCATGGAGGATTGCCTAGATTAACAATGAATTTTCCTAAGCTTGCCATTTCCAGGATAGCCATGGTGTTTTGGGTTCATTTATTTGTTTTTATGGTTGGTTCTCATGTCTCCTTTAGCTTGGGTTGAGTTACTAGTTTTTGAAAGCCTTGGTTGGACAAAAGCTCTGGAAGCCCTGTAACAACTTGTGTTAAGTTACTAGTCTTGGAAGCCTTGGCTAGACAAATTCTCTGGAAGCCCTTGGTGGGTTTAGTTACTAGTCCTGGAAGCCTTGGTTGGAACAAATGCTCTGGAGCCCTGGAAGGCTTGGGTAGAGACCAATTTGGTGATGGTTTGTGATTTTCGACCATGAGGTGAAATCAATTTTTGATGGGTTGAGGTGGTTTGGCATCTGGAAGCCCTGGTTTGGTTTTGTTGGATTGTTCCATGAGATCCCACATTCATGCTTGGAATATGGCATGGGGGTGATTGGTTGAAGAGAGATTTGGCTTAGCCGTGTCTATGGCTGACTGGTATGTGGAAGTCCTAGAATTGGTTACATTTTGATTGTGGCAATAAAATCTCTTTCTTATGGTATTGATGGGTAAATATGCTTATTGTTATGTGGCTTATATGGTTGTTCTATGCTTAGAATCTCTTATGTTTATTTGTTGGTATTGAATGAGTCTTATGACTTTCATGATGTTTGACTCATATCATGTTTTTACTTGTAAACGAATGAACAATGTATCTATGGCCTAATAGATGAAATTGTAGCTAATGTGTTGAGGCATCAATGCTTCTTAGCGATTCTTAGACAAGTTGTAGTGCCTCGCTCTAGTTGACTGACAGTGATATGACACTGACATTTATTTAGCCCTAAGGTCCACACATTATTCTCTGAGGACCTCAGGTTGAGGATCCAGGCACATGACACTATTATTAGTGATTGAGATATTCATGGTTGTGATGTTTATGTATGTTCTCCATTGATATTATGATGAAGATAGCATGAATGGTTATGTGTGTTATCTATTAGTATTATGATGATTGTAACATTAAATGGTTAAGTTTAGACTTTATTGAATTTATGATGATGATGGCAGTAAAGGATATGTATGCTCTCTATTAAAATCATGATGATGATAAATTTGATGGATAGGTATATTTCTATTGATGTTACGATGTTGATAGCTTGATGGATATGTATGTTTCCATTGATGTTTTGATGATGATAGCCATGATGGCTGTGTCCCCTATGTTACCTACTTTCATTAGTTTGGGCTTACTATGAACAATGATGTAAATTACTAGGTGTTGTTAATGATGCTATTATGAAAATGACTAACATTGAGAAACCTTGTTACTAATGATTATTGAGTATGGTAGGAAACCATCAGAGACACTCGCATATGACGAGTTGATGACAAGTGGTTTTATGTAAAAAATTATATTATTTTATCTTTGAAATTCAAAGTCAATTTTGAAACCTGCTATATATGTTTATCTATATTCTGATAAGATGTTAGTGGTTGCAGGCACAAATGAGCTACTTGGCCGAATGACTCACATATGGGTGATGGGGCTGTACAAGTGGATGGAACTACATGGGAGGGGTGGGACAGTGTCCCTAATCTCACCCACTAGCACTCCCACTGTGACTTGGGCTGGAAGGGTTGAAACACCTTTGCCTTGAAGATCACGATGTCATGAGGGCAGGTCCCAAATTTGGGTCGCTCATGAGGATTTTACCGGGGGGCGCACATCAAGGTGGATTCCTTGATCCCCGACACCATTAGTCTCGCTATAGCAGGCAACATAAGAGACGATAGTGGTCTATGTCGTTGCACCTATACTTTCCCCTCGTAGTCACTGAATGCTTGAAGGGAAAGTGATGTGGCACCCTTGGAACTTCAAGAGAATTTCTTGAAGGGCACAACCAACTTGGCATCAAAAATAAACTATTAGGCATGGCACTCTTGGAACTTCAAGGGAAATTCTTGAAGGGAATGACCAAACTTGGCACACTTGGCATCACAAATAAACTGTTAGGTGTGGCACCCTTGGAACTTCAAGGGAAGTTCTTGAAGGGCACGACCAAACTTGGCACCCATGGAAGCATTAAAAATAAGTAAATTAATAAATATAATCAAGAAATGAAAACTAGGTAAATTTACATCAAGGGTCAATGATGTTAGAAACCGAGGTAATTAAATCAAGAATAAAACTTGGGTTAAGAGGATCATAGGAAGAAATAAAATATTTTATCTTAAAAACTCTACCTTCCCCATGTTGGAAAATACTAGGTAGATTATGTAGGTTAATTAGGTAAAAGGGGAAAGAGGGACATAAATGTAAGGATAAAGATTAATCCTAAAATAGTTAAATCTAATTAAGAGAAGAGGATGGTGAATTAAAATAAGATTAATAAATTAAATTTTAGAGAAGGGTAGAGAACCTCCATGTGGCAACAACCAACATAATAATATCCATTTAAGAGATAAATTGAGTTAAATTAGGGAGTAGATAGGGGATCAAACCTTGACTCATTAATTGACTTTAGTAATGAACACAAATTAAGGAGTAAAAATGGGGATCAAGAGGCAACTAGGAGAAGAAATAGGAATTTTGTTGAGGTGAGGAAAATATTAGTTTTAAATTAAAATTTAAGTAAATCATTTTGGAGATCCTTGATGAGAGAGTGACACATGGGTGGGTGAATAATCAATCTATTGAATTATAAAAATTAATTAATTATGCATGACATGCCAAGTTTCACCTATGAGGACTCTTATAAAAAAAGGGGCAAGCCATTGGAGAAGAGACTTTTGGGAACCCTATCGTTGGATGGATGAGACTATGTCAAAGTAGTGATTACGAAACTATAGTGAGTTTGGTGAGGTAGAGGATTTTAGAGAGGGGACTCTTGAGCCAAGGCGTGCTCTCCTCTACCATCTATTGCATTCCTCCATTGTGCAATCCCATTACTACTCGGGGGTTCATGGGGAGGAAGAGTACCCAAGGAGTAGGCTGGGAGGTTAACCGATGGGTCATCACATTCAGATCAAGTATGTCATCATTCACTCTCGGAGATGACCGGAAATAAGGGAAGATAAGTAACGACAAATCAAGTGGAGTCTAGTCTTCTGGTGAGTGGTACATGTGTTGCAATATTATTAAGTATGATTTCTTTATGGCCTTAGTTAAATATATGTAAATTTTATGATATGTTCAGTGCAATAAAATTTAGGGATGTGTTAGATAGTACTGAATAAATTGAATTCCCTATGTTTTTTTCTTCTGGTTGTAGTTTATTGTGATTTATTTGAAAATAAATAAATATCTATATCTAACAATCATAACATATGCAATATAATATATATTAATATATATATATATATAATATATTATATAGTCCTTACACTTGGTATTAGAGCTATGTTGAACCCTTGAGACCTATGGACGTATGCATGCATGACTAGTTTTGTTAAATATCACGATTATGAACTTAATGCAGGCGAAATTAGTTGGTTCTGACAAATCTCCATTTCCAAATTCCCAAATTTAGTTGCACCTACACTAAATCGATCTCTGTTGGAGTAGATATGTAATTTTTCGTCGAAATCCTTTGTAAACGGCCAATTTCAGTGTATTTTCTCTAAGACGACTATTCTGAACTCAAATTTGATCATTTTGACATCGAATTGTCCAAATTCAAGTTAGGTTACGAATTCTGACGAATTTGCCGTAAAATTTGCTTGTTCTAAGCTTAACTTCACTATACCGAGGTTGAATTTCTGGTATTGTTAGCAAATTTCCCCTGCATTTTTATAAAAGCTGAATTCATCAAGTTCAAAGGAAAATTCGTGATTTTTTGAGCAATTTTTCCTTTCCTATAAAGATGAGCGTTGTTGGGTTCGACAGTGGGCTCAACATTGGGAATGAGAACTGTGTTGTAGCTGTCATAAAGCAACGCGACATTGACATGATTCTCAATGATGAATCCAAGTGGGAAACCCCAACGATGGTGTGCTTCGACAATATGCAGCGGTTTTTGGGCACGACAACAGCCTCTGCAATGCTAAATCTAAAAACTACCATTGCGTAGATCAAACGTTTAATGGGAAGGAAGTTTATGGATCAAGAGGTCCAACACGATCTTGTGTTGTTCTCCTTTAAAGCCTCAGAAGCGCAAGAGAGTGGTATTTTGATCCACGTCCGGTACTTAAAATAATAGGAAAAAGTATTCACCAGGACAAAAATCTTAGGTATGCTTCTATTGCAATTAAAGGGAATAGCCACAAAGAATTTGGAAACATCGGTGGTTTCCGACTGTGTAAACGAAATACCGGCCTAATTCACAGAATTACAGAGGCAATCTTACTTAAACGTGACCTTCATAGCCAATCTAAATCCTCTCCGTCTGTTGCACGAGTCCACTGCCATTGCCCTTGCATATGGCATTTACAAGATAGATTTTCCGGATACCAATCCAATTTACGTTGTATTCATCGATGACGGCCACAGTGATATGAAAGTTTGTGTTGATGCCTTCCGGAAAGGTCATCTTAAGATCCTCTCTCATGCATTTGACAGACCTTTAGGTGGTAGAGACTTTGACGAAGTCCTGTTCAATTACTTTGTCACAAAATTTAGAGAAGACTATGGTAACTGCAAACCTCCACGCAAGCATAAGGATGCGGGCTACCTGCGAGAAGCTCAAGAAGGTCTTGAGTGCCAATGCCAAGGCTCCTCTTAATATTGAGTGTTTGATGGATGAGAAGGATGTTAAGGGTTTTACATTAAATTTTTCCTTCCTTCTGCACATTGGATTGTTAAGAGAGCCATCTAACTCAACCATCACAAAATCGATTTTCTTGAAGGGTTTTAAGGTATAGCTGTGAGGGTTTGTATCTATCCTTAGGGTTTGGAAGTGAGAGAATCTATTTATTCTCCAATGACAGGGTTTTCTTGATCAAATGACTTTTTGAGCAACTTTCCCTTGCTGTAGTAGTTGAGATGGTATGTTCGGTTCATTATGAGTACATCAAGGTCGAGATATCATTTCAATCACGTTAATACAGATGGGTGATTTGATTGTTTCTCGACAATATCTAATATCATGTTTTTCTTGCTATATTTAGTTAGAAGAAAAAGGACTTTGTTAATCAGTTTATGGTATTCTATTTTTTGGGGGCTGAATAGTTCTCCTATAGTGCATTGCATGGTAATTTAGCCACGATTAGAAGCACATTTCGGTGACCTATGTGTTGTGAAGTTCGCGCTTTGTAGCACATTGATGGAAACAAGTTTGAATTTTTGGAATATTTGTCTCATTTTTTGGTATTTTAAAGTTTTGGGGTGCTTCACAAATAAATGGTAACAGTTGCATCATTTGTACTGTGCAGCGAATTGATATGCAAAACTAAATATTTCCCTTGGACCGAGTTTATACTCCTGACAATTAAGGAGGGCATAAATTCATAAAATTCGAATTTATAAACCATAAAGATTAAATCTCATTACACTCAAATGCCGTAAATTTGATTTTCATAAAGGAAGCTGAACTTCTTGATCGCCAAATTGTGCTTGCATTTCAGATTAAATTATGAGATTGCAGTGCCAAGAACATGGTTTATTGTAGAGGCCAAACTTATTATTTATGCCTAGGATTAGAAGAGGATCTTTAGTGCGTTTGAGGTCGAATTATTGATCACTAAGAAGGTCAAATTATTTAAGGTTTTCCATCCATTTGTTCAATCTCTCCAAGGCCCAAAGTTCGCATTCATAATTTCCAGTGAGGAGGATGATTGCTCATTTGGTGTCCAAAGGGTGTTATTTAAGAGGGTCAAATCAATCTAAGAGAAGGCCAAAAGTTATATGGTTCAAGTGCTTTATTTTATAGGGCCGAATGGATCATTGAACAAAATCACTTAAGATTGTAAGGCCACATTTCATCAAAGAATAGAGCCATCTGCTATATATTTATCATCAGCTCCAGTTCTGTAATTTTAACCTTAGACTGAGTTCAATTCTATCATAGTCCTAGTAAAAGAATCAATTAAAGGGAGTGTCACAACATCTTGCCTACTAAAGAGGCCGAATTGTTCCTATGTGTCCAAGAGACTTATCAAATCATCTAGCTTGATTTTCATATCAACTTGGAGCATATTCTGGGTGTCTTCCTTCGAGTGGCCTTGTAAATTTTGAAATTTATTCTCCAATAAAGATAAAACATTGCCTGAAGTATTATCTTTCAAGTTTGTTTACAAATAGTTTGACAAAAGCTCTTTGTTGTCCATTGAAAGTGAATTTCCAGAACTTGCACACTAACTGTTTGAAAAAAGGTGTCAAAGAAAAATTCAAATATTTTGGAAACATTTGCTTGAAGTTGTTCAAATTAATTCTATCAATTTCTTGAAGTGATGACTAGAATTGAAGTAGGCTTTTCAGTAGCTTGAAACCCGATTATTGATCACCAAAATGTCTAATTATTTCAAGATCAGACTTCTCCTGAAGATACTACCCACATGTCATCTTTGATGAGATATAATCTCTGCTGAAAGATAAACCAAGCTGGGTTTGGTCGATATGTACGCTGTTGGTAAAAGTGGCCTAGAAAAATCAAGGCCAACCATTGAAATTCCCTATTGGTCATGAGAAAGAGTTGTTCCAACAAAAAGTTAAACTGTTTCCTTTGCAAATAAGAGTGAGTTCCAAGTACAAGAGAAAGGTCAAAATATTCCTCCAACAGGCCTAACTCCTTTGTTATTTGCCTCAAAATTATTTGAATACGAGCTTATTTAGCGTAAAAAGGGCATGGTATTTTCTTTAATTTATTCACCCAACTATTGGTTCACAGAGGAAGAGACAAAGATCCAAACACTCACCCAAAGGCCTGAACTCATTAGATGTTTGCAAATTTTGTTTCATACGAACATACTTAGAGTAGCATAGTGAATGAACATTTTTTTGTTTGGTTTATTTAATGATGCACATAATTATTATTGGTGTTAGAAACAAATATCCAAACATTATTGCAATAGCTTTAGCTAATTACTTGTTTGCCTTTAATATTTCAATAAGATCATATGCAGTGCATCACAGAATGAACACTCATATTATACTTAATGGTGCAAGAAACAAGGATCAAAAGATTTCCCCTTAAATGCTTCATCGCATTTGTTGTTTGTAGAATTATTTGAATACTATCATATACAACGTAGATTTGTCAGGGTATTGTTTGTTTAATTTATTTGATCCAGATAATGGTTCAAACGTTTAATTTATTCAGAGATGGAATTTGACTGGCAATTTGCTAGTCACGACGTGATTTGTGTGTTAAATATAATTAATTTTTTATAACCATCAATAATTTTTGTTAAAATAAAGAAACTAGGTATTAGAAACGAAATTAGGTATTAGAATTGTCTGAAATTTGATAGGTGATTCGGATTTCAAATTCCTACCTTGAATTTATTATTCAAACGTTCATCCAAAGTTCGTTATTAGCAAGTGGGACATATTACGTGAATATTCAATTGGAAGAATAGTATTTCCTCTCGATCTGAAACTGAGCATATATTCTCTGAAGCCAGAGAGTGGCTTTTCTTGTAAAGTTTACATTATCAACTATTTGTGCAAGATTGCCAAAGGAAAACTGGAGAAAATTGCATAGTTGGCTTGAGAAAATTCCTGTACACACAAACTGGTAAGAAAGTGTCAAAGAAAAACCATAAATTCTATTTTTCCATCTAGTACATTACAGTGCCCAAGAAACGAGTTGCAACAATCATTGAAGGTTAGATTACCATCCAACTCTTAGATTTTAGGATATCTCTACAACCTTCTTACAGATCTACTATGTGGGTAGTTTGAAATTGATTGTCTTACGAATTCCTTGCAGAGAAGCCCCTATAGGTTAATTGTGGGTATCTTGTTAAATCCTAACACAGAAGACCAGGTAGAATTTTCTTGCAGGATATATTTGCATACACTTTGAAATTGCAAAATAGAGAAGCATGCTGGGGGGCGAATTGTTGAAAAAAAAAATTCTCCAACTGTGAATTCTTTTTAATATTTAATCTCTGTGTAGAGATTCGATACATGAGTTTTTCCATTATATTTGGAGAATATATAGACCATTTTACAGGCTAGATAAGGTTAGAGTAAAATGAGCAACAGAGAAATGATATTTTTCCAGGAAAACAACACAGAAATAACCTATTTGGGTTTGCCTAGAGCTGGATTGAATTACTCTGCGAATGTGACAAAAAATTGGTTTTTCATTTTTCACTTTATATATTTATTATTTTGGTTATTCATCAATTTCTCCATTAGACATATAGACATAGAACTTACATTTCCGTAGTTAAATAAAGAAACAATTTGTTGCATGAAGAAATATGAGGAGTTTTCTCATTTAAACCATTTTAAATGACGAATTAGTCAAGGCAATGAATACTCTTTTCCCTAAATCAAACAGTGAAACTCCTTTTTCTTTTTTATTTGGTGTTTGGATTTCTATAATCTTTTTTTTTTGGTTTGTCAAAATGTTTGAGTTTTTGTTGTTGAGATTTTAAAGATTTCAGAGATTACATGAGAGACAACGTGTGCACCTATACTCTAAGATGAAAATTTAATTTCATCTTATCTTGAATTTGTTATTTTTGGACTAAAATGTTGTTTAATATTTGGGGAAAATTAATTTGGTTAATTCTCAACATGTGGCTTTTCAGGCAAGGATATAGAATCTGTGGGTTGTTTTGGATGTTGCTTTCTACCGATGTGAATAGAGCCTTTGGAGGAGATTGATTTAAATTATTAGCATCTGATAAAATAATCAAATATATCATTAAAATTTTGTGAATGTGACTTTTTAGGATTGGATATAATTTTTTTGGGTTGTTTGGAATTTGGATGCTATATACCAGCATAAATAGAGAGTTATTGGAGGAGACTGATTTAAGATTATAAAAGTTGTGGTGTTTTGATTCTAGTGCTGATGGACAACCAGAGATACTAATTTTACCAACCCTTCTCACATCCCATTGAAGGGATTGTTGGAGAGGTCCATCTCATCTTTTTTTCCCAACAAACATTGGAGTTAGGTGTGCAGCAAGCCTTACTGCGATAGTACCATCGAATGAAGATATACGCTAGTTAATCTTGAATGAAGCACATCGCGCAGTATACATGGCACACCCTAGTGTTAAGAAGATGAGTGCAGACCTGAAACCACTCTTATTTTGGAAAGGGATGAAGAAGGACATCGTAAACTTGGTAGCAAGATACTTAGAGTGTCAACGATGTAAAAGTTGAACACAGACATCCAGCAGGATTATTGTAACCCCATGAGATACCAAAATCTAAATGGGAAGTTATAACAATGGACTTCATTGTGGGACTACCAATGACCTCAAGAAGACATGATTCCATATTTGTAGTGGTGGACATGTTGACCAAGAGTGCCCATTTCATACTAGTTATGACTACATATAAGGCACCAGAAATAGGTAGAGTTTTTATTGATGAGATTATGAGACTGCATGGAGTGCCTAGGAAGATCATATCTGATAGGGGAGCAGTGTTACAGGAAGGTTTTGGACCAGTTTCCAAGAAGCCTTGGGAACCTAGATGAACTTCAGCACTGCTTATCACCATGAGACAAATGGCACACAGAAAGGACTAATCAAATCCTCAAAGACAAGATTCGGATGTATGTGATGAACCAACAAAAGAGATGGGAGGAGTTCTTACCCCTCATGGAATTTGCTTACAATAATAGTTATCAGAGTTCCATCAAGATGGTACCATTTGAGTTCTTATGCGGAAGACCTTGCAGAACACCTCTCTGTTGGGACCGACTAGAGGACCGAGTATTAATAGGACCAGAAGTAGTGCAAGATATGGAAGAACAAATGACTATGATTAGGGAGAGGCTGAAGGAAGTGAAAGATCAACAAAAGAGCTATGTTGATGCTCATAGGGTAGACTGAAGTTATGAATTGGGAGATACGGTGTTCCTGAGAGTAAGGCCCCAAAATAAGCTCTATAAGAATTTGAATGGGAGAAAAATTGTCTCCATGGTTTGTGGGACCTTTTGAAATCTTACAAAAGGAAAGGGTTGGTGGCATATAAGCTTGCCTTACCTCCATCTTTAGTACGTATGCATGATGTGTTTCATATTTATGTTTTGCGTCATTATATTTCAGACCCTTCGCATGTTATTGACTTTGGTCATTTGCAGGTTTCGGTCAAGGGAAAATTAATGGCCGAACCAGTTCGCATACTGGACCAGTGAACTTTGCAGATTAGATGATGGTTAGTGGACCAAGTTAAGGTCCAGTGGGACAATTATAGTCCTAGTTTAGCTACTTGGGAAGACGCTGAGGAGATGCGTCACCATTTTTCCTTACCTATTCCCAGGACTTTGAGACGAAGTCTATTATTAAGAGGGGTGTATGTAGTGCCCCGCTCTAGTTGACTAATAGTGATATGACACTAACATTTATTTAGCCCTAAGGCCCATACATTATTCTTTGAGGACCTCAGGTTGAGGATTCGGGCACATGATGCTATTATTAGTGATTGATATATTCCTGGTTGTGATGTTTATGTATGTTCTCCATTGATATTATGATGAAGATAGCATGAATGGTTATGTGTGTTATCTATTGGTATTATGATGATTGTAACATTAAATGGTTAAGTTTGGTCTTTATTGAATTTATGATGATGACGGCAGTAAAGGATATGTATGCTCTCTATTAAAATCATGATGATGATAAATTTGATGAATATGTATATTTCTATTGATGTTATGATGTTGATAGCTTGATGGATATGTATGTTTTCATTGATGTTTTAATGATGATAGCCATGATTGATGTGTCCTCTATGTTACCTACTTTCATTAGTTCGGGCTTACCATGAACAATGATGTGAATGGCTAGGTGTTGTTAATGATGCTATTATGACAATGACTAACACTGAGAAACCTTGTTACTGATGATTATTGAGTAGGAAACCACCAGAGGCACTCGCATATGACGAGTTGACGACAACTGGTTTGATGAAAAAAATTATATTCTTTTATCTTTGAAATTCAAAGTCAATTTTGAAACATGCTATATATGTTTATCTATATTCCAATGAGATTTTAGTGGTTGTAGGCACAAATGAGCTGCTTGGCCGAATGACTCACATATGGGTGATGGAGTTGTACAAGTGGATGGAACTACATGGGAGGGGTGGGATAATGTCCCTGATCTCACCCACTAGCACTCTCGCCATGACTTGGGCTGGAAAGGTTGAAACACCTTCACCTTGAAGATCATGATGTCATGAGGGTAGGTCCTAAATTTGGGTCGCTCATGAGGATTTTACCAGGGCGCGTGCATCAAGACGGATTCCTTGATCCCCAACACCATTAGTCTCACTATAGCAGGCAACATAAGAGACAATAGTGGTCTATGTCGTTGCACCTATACTTTCCCCTCGTAGTCACTGAATGCTTGAAGGGAAAGTGGTGTGGCACCCTTAGAATTTCAAGGGAATTTCTTGAAGGGCATGACCAACTTGGCACCCTTGGCATCACAAATAAACTATTAAGCGTGGCACCCTTGGAACTTCAAGGGAAGTTCTTGAAGGGCATGACCAAACGTGGCACCCTTGGCATCACAAATAAATTGTTAGGTGTGGCACCCTTGGAACTTCAAGGGAAGTTCTTGAAGGGAAAGACCAAACTTGGCACCCTTGGAAGCATTAAAAATAAATAAATTAATAAATATAATCAAGAAATGAAACTAGGTAAATTTACATCAAGGGTAAATGATGTTAGAAACTGAGGTAATTAAATCAAGAATAAAACTTGGGTTAAGAGGATCATAGGAAGAAATAAAATATTTTATCTTAAAAACTCTACCCTCCCCATGTTGGAAAATATTAGGTAGATTATGTAGTTTAATTAGGTAAAAGGGGAAAGAGGGACATAATTGTAAGGATAAAGATTAATCTTAAACTAATTAAGCCTAATTAAGAGAAGAGGAAGGTGAATTAAAATAAGAATAATAAATTAAATTTAGAGAAATGCAGAGAACCTCCATGTGGCAACAACCAACATAGGAATATCCATCTAAGAGATAACTTGAGTTAAATTAGGGGGGGTAGATACGGGATCAAATCTTGACTCATTAATTGACTTTAGTAGTGAACCCAAATTAAGGAATAAAAAGGGGGATAAAGAGGCAACTAGGAGAAGAAATAGGAATCTTGTTGAGGTGAGGAAAATATTAGTTTTAAATTAAAATTTAAATAAATAATTTTGGGAGACCCTTGATGAGATAGTGACACTTGGGTGGGTGAATAATCAAGCTATTGAATTATAAAAAATAACTAATTATGCATGACATGCCAAGTGTCACCTATGAGGACTCTTATAAAAGAAGGGCAAGCCATTGGAGAAGAGACTTTTGGGAACCCTATTGTTGGATGGATGAGACTATGTCAGAGAAATGATTACAAAACTATAGTGATTTTGGCGAGGTAGAGGATTTTAGAGAGGGGACTCTTGAGCCAAGGAGTGATCTCCTCTACCAGCTATTGCATTCCTCCATTATACAACCCCATTATAGCTCGGGGGCCCATGGGGAAGAAGAGTACCCAAGGAGTAGGCTGGGAGGTTAACCGGTGGGTCATCGCATTCAGATCAAGTACATCGTCATTCACTCTCGGAGGTGACCGACAACAAGGGAAGACAAGTAACGTCAAATCAAGTGGAGTCTCGTCTTCTAGTGAATGGTACATATGTGTTGCAATATTGTTTTGTATGATTTCTTTATGGCCTTAGTTAAATATATGTAAATTTTATGATATGTTCAGTGAAATAAATTCAGAGGTGTGTTAGATAGTGCTGAATAAATTTAATTCCATATGTTTTTCTCTTCTGGTTGTATTTTATTGTGAT
>APFE030781500.1:8568-29916 GCA_000404065.3 Pinus taeda
TGATGTCTTTCTCTCTTTTCTCAAGCTTGTTTTGAAGAGCTGAGGTTTAAGACTTGCTTAGGAAGCTGGTATAGGTGATGATAGGCCTACACCGACTGCAAATAATCAAGGTGACAATATTTTTGTGTAACAGCAGCCACAATATCAACAGAAGCAATTCCAGCAATACCAAAATTAACCTAGATTTGGGAAACAAGCCTATGTTGGGTTTGGTCAATAGCAAGGTTACCTAGGTCCTGGTCAACAAGCTTGTGCTGGGTTTGGACAATAGAAAATTTATCCTGGTGCCCAACAACCATCTTATACTAGATTTTCTCAACAAAATTACCCCTATCAAGGTTACTAGCAGCAGACGCCTTATGCTGGACTGCAAAGGCCTATTGCCCAGGCAACTCCATCTTACCCTGGTCATGCTTAACCTAAACTCAATAGACAATTACCTTTGGTCTTAACACTTGAATTACCTGATTTAAATCAGATTACCAATGATTTAATTCTTTGCACCCTGGTGGCCGATAACTCCTCATAAATGGCCTTCCAATATTCCGAAATTCAATGAAAACCCTGGAGAAGACCCATCTAACCATGTTACAACTTTTCATTTATGGTGTCATTAAACTCCTTAAATGATTATTCAATTATACTACGTCTTTTCCAAAAAAAAGTTACTGCTCTGGCTGCAAAGTGGTCTATTGTATTACCACGAGCCTCGTTTGATAACTTTACATCCTTAGCCACCATGTTTTTAACCCACTTCTAGTTACCCATCAAATATGAAACTAGAATGAAACTATTGACCAACTTGAAACAGACTACTACTACTTACATCTCTAATCATATTCATGAGTGGCATCGTCGTCATCGAATGGTCAAAACTTATGTTCTTGGTCATCTTTTAGCTGAGTGGTTTATAAAATCCTTATTTCCATCTATGACTGAGGATGTGGCTAAAGGAGGAGTTGTCACTAAAGAGCAAGTAATTTCTCGTGCCCAATACTTAGACTTTATGTACACTTAGTCTAACACGCTCTATGATGAAATTCCAAATGCACCCAGACTAGCTTTTACTGTTCCTCCACCCCCATCGAGTAAGGACTCTCATGCCGGTGACAGTTTGATTGGTTCTTCAAGCACACAAACGGCAGGTAGACCACTTGGTCAAACACTTGCTATTTCCAATCAAACTTCTATTGCATTTGATAATAATCCTGCTTCCAAAAGAAATGTCGTGTCATCTGACAAAGGAAAGAATGAAAAGCAACCTGGAAGCAAGAAGAAGGGGAAAGCTAAAAAGAAACAAAATCCTCCCCCTCAAGAGAAATCATCTGATTCTTCTTCTCTGACTAGGAAACCTTGTTATCCATGTTTAATCTGTAACGAGGGGCATTTTACATGAGACTGTCCTCACCACTCTGAAGTCTCAAAACATATTAAGACTTCTATTGCATCCATGGTGTTGACAAATCCTTTTCCAAATCTAGAGACTCATTTGGTTGCTATAGATCATTCTTTCACTTCACAGGTGCTTATGCTAACCACCTCTAAGCCTAAAATTGATGTTTTGGTGTCTACATGAAGTAAATATTATGGTACTCCATCATCATCATCGAATAACCAGGCTTTAGATCAACCAAATACTTCGACTTTGACTTCATATGATCCTATTCCACCACCCATTGCACCAGAGTTAACAATAAAACTGCCTAAAGGAGTTGTACATAAGTCTATATTCAACCCTCGAGCTCGAGCAGTGTAAAACTATAACATAGTAGAAGATCTGGCTTAGTCACCTTCTGCTATGTCAACACTTGAGGTGCTTCAAAACTTTTCCTCCAAAAAGCAGGCTTTATTTTCAGCAATTGGTGGAATTGATCCAATGGATTTTAATCTTGTGGTTTCTAACCATGCGGGATATACGCCACAATTACCAGCTCAATTAGATTTCCTAATCCAAGTAAAGGCTTTGAATAAACTCGTTCACTGAACCATCGTTGACGTGGGTGCATATGCTTGTATCATGTCGATGAGTTGCTGGAAAACACTTGGCTCCCTACCTTTGTCACGGTCACCTACAGCTTTAAAAGTTTTTGATGGTCGCACATATACGCCTTATGGAATTTTAAGTAACCTACAGATAGAACTATGGGGGCAAACTATACTGTTGAAGTTGAGGTCGTTGACGAACCCCTTG
This sequence comes from Pinus taeda, assembly GCA_000404065.3. Taxonomy (NCBI): domain Eukaryota; kingdom Viridiplantae; phylum Streptophyta; class Pinopsida; order Pinales; family Pinaceae; genus Pinus; species Pinus taeda. Next base: position 10,760 of record APFE030781500.1, read on the forward strand.
ACTACAACATTTTTCTAGGAAGACCTTGGGTTTGTGCTATGGTTGTTGTGGTTTCGACATACTTTCGTATGGTCTCTTTCGCTCATAAAGGTGGAATTACAGTAATTGATCAAATCAACTTCTTTACCTATAGTTCACAAGCTACGGGAAGCATTTTGTTAGTTCACAAACCCCCGATATCTCTTCAAGATGTTGGATTAGGTCTCTTTAAAGATCCTTCCCTAATGGGTACCTTTTCACTACCATCACCATCACAAATGGAGGAAGTGGCAAAAGTTGAGACTTGCAACATGATATCTTCCACTTCATCTGATTGATGGAAGATTCCCAATAATTTTGAAGATGATATGCATAATGAAATCATGGCACTAAGCCCCATTAAGCTTGCATAGCAATCAATCGGTTTGGGTTATGCGGCAAACCCAAATCCATTATCACCAATTGTATGGGTTGATCGTTCGTTAGAATATGGTACTTCCTCTGATCCCTTTTCACGTACATTTTCTATTGATGAAGGAATCATTCAATCAATGATGACAGAAGAAGAACCAAGGAAATATTATCATCATTGATCCCATCTTCCAAATCACATAGAAGATGTTTCAAATGAACCAAATCACCTTAAAAATTGTTGATTTCCTTTCGAATTATGTATTTATAGACATAGTCAATTCCGAACGAAACTTGTCAAATATCGAAGAAACCATTTCTATCGACATTTCAACCAAACCTGGAATTGTAGAAAACATCTAGGTTGGAAAATGTTGTTCTCCGCCCAAACTTAAAAATACCGTGTTCTTTTTTGTGAATTTCGTGATATATTTGCCTAGTCATACAAGGAAATGCCAGGAATTGATTATAGTATTATTGAACATGAAATTAAAATGTATCCTGATGTCAAACTGGTATGGCAATGCCTCTGTCCTATTCATCCAAAGAAGGTTGCTTCCATAAAAGTAGAAATTAAAAAACTATTGCATGCTGGTTTCATTTACCATGTTCCTCTTATCGATTGGGTTTCCAACAGTGTTCCTGTCATGAAGAAAAAAGGAACAATATGAGTGTGTGTTGATTATAGGGATGTTAACAACACTTGTCCAAAAGACAACTATCACACTCGCTTTATCGACCAGGTAATTGATGACTGTGGTGGATGTGAAATATTCTCATTTATGGATGGCTTTTCCAGTTATAATTAGATCAATATCCGCCTAGAAGACCAATATAAAATTGCTTTTATTTGTCCCTGGGGCACATTTGCATATAGGAAATTCCCTTTTGGTTTGAAGAACGCTGGGGAAACTTTTTAGAGGGCAATGAAGTATGCCTTCCATGACATCAAACAAATTTTTCAGCCATATCTTGATGATTTACTTGCTCATTCACAGAAACAGGTTGATCACCTGCAACATCTGAGAGCTATATTTTTATGGTTCCGACACTACAAAATTCGACTCAATCCACACAAATGTGTGTTTTGTGTTGGTTCTGGTCATTTTCTTGGTTTCGTAGTGTCTAAAGAAGGAATTCGGCTCGACCCTTTGAAGGTTAAGGCAATTCTTGATCTGCCCCACCTTCCAATTTACTGCAATTATAAAGACTCCAAGGGAAGGCTATCCTTCTAAGGATGTTCATTCCCAACTACACTGAAATGGCTAAAGGATTTAATCATCTTTTGAAAAAGGGGATACCTTCCATTGGGATCAGGTTGCACGAGCTTCCTTTGATGCTCTTAAAGATACCCTGATTCGACCATCATTAATGTATGCCCCTAATTATCAAAACAACTATTTCCTATATCTCATTGCTATAGATACAACCATTGCTATGGTTTTAGTCCATGAAGAAGATGGGATTGAACATTCGATCTATTATTTCAGTCACAATCTCAATGATATGGAAGTTAAGTACTCTTATGTCAAAAAGCTAGCTTTGGTTATTGTCCAAGCTGTACAGATATTTCACCACTATATATTGCTTCGAAAGACCATTGTCATTTCGGATTGCAACCCTATCACATACATTCTATCACGTCAATTTCTAGGGGGAGAATACTTGAAATGGATCATCATTTGCAGGATTTTGATTTGGAAATCATCAAATCCAAATCAAAGAAATCTCTAGTCTTCGTCGAGCTTCTTTGTGACCTTCCCTCTACTGACATCGATTCAATGATGGAACCATCAATTCTGGATGAGTCTCTGTTTCTGATTTCTTCGTTTGACCTTTGGTATGGAGATATGCTGATCTATCTCCAGAGCCAAACTTTTCGGCCTGATATATCTCTCTTGCATCAGTGACGCATTCGTTACCAAGCCAAATATTATTTGATAATTGGCGACACCTTTTACCGTCATGGTATCGATACGACTTTGAGGAAGCTGAGAAAGTTTTGAATGATTGCCATTCTCATGCTTGTGGTGGACATTTATCTAGTTATGCTACTGCACAGAAGATTTTCCGTGTTGGTTACTTTTGGCCAACTATATTCAATGATTTCATTATTGTTTTCAGAAATTGTCATGCATGCCAAATTTTTGACCACAAAACATTTTGACTGCAAAACACAATTACCACTTGCACCTTTGCATCCTATCATCGTTGTTGGACCATTTACAAAATGGGGCATTTATTTTATTACATGTAACCCTACCTTGACCGGGGGGTGTGGGTATATTATTGTCATCGTGGACTATTTTATGAAATGGGCCGAGCCATGCCTACATTAAATAAGAATGGTGAGACGACTGCTCTTTTTTTCTTCAACCATGTGGTTCCACGGTTTGGTGTACCACAAGCTATAGTTACAGATCATGGGCCACATTTTCGCAAACATATGATGACTGAATTGAATGCGAAGTTAAGACTTTCACATGATTATTCTACTCCTTATTATCCACAAGATAATGGACAAGTTGAAGCTATCAACAAATCCTTAAGCAAATGCTCCAACGAATGATATGAGTTCATAAACGGAACTAGAATTTAATCATGTACTCAGCTTTGTGGGCTTACCTAACCGCGGTAAGAAATGCAACCAGATTCACACCTTTTTAATTGGTGTATGGTCTAGAGGCAATCTTGCCTATACAATGTGAAATTTCATCATTAAAACTCGTGATTGACCTGCTACCCGACACTTCTAATGAAGAAGAACATTTCCTAGAGCTCATCCATCTAGATGAAACTCATCGTGAGGCCGCATTAGCTAACGAAGCACATAAGAAACGAATAAAGACAAAATAGGACTAAAATGTCGAGCCTCACATTTTCTTAGAGGGAGACCTGGTCTTGCTTTATGATCAGGAAGCTGATAAACTAGGAGCAGGGAAATTTGAACCTTTATGTATGGGCCCCTATATTGTCAGGCATGTTTTGGAAAAAGATGCTTATGAGTTAGTTGATTATGATGGAATTCCATTGTCGCATCCCCATAATGGGTTGTTTTTGAAATGTTACTATGCTTGATTTTGTGTAGTAATAAGAACTATATATATACTTTGATTTTGTGTGTGTGTGTTACAGTGTGACTTTTAGGGTTTTTTATGTGGTTAAGTAATCCGCTTTCCATTTGTTTCAGATGTCGGAATCTTTGGAACCATTTGTTGGTTATGCCAATGGTGCTAGGCGTAGTATGAAAAACCTATCTTCTGCAACATGGGCTATATTCACTCCAAGTGGTGAGTTAGTGAGTTTTCAAAGGATTTGTATTGGTCTTTCTATGAGAAATATCGCTGAGTATAGCGTGTTGATCGAACTCCTCTCTGATGCCATTTTGCTTGGCATTCACCGAATCATCATTAGGCTGGACTCACAACTTGTTGTACTACAACTTACAAATGTTTGTATTGTCTGAAATCCAAAAATTTATCATATTTTCCTTAGAGTTCATCTCTTGGAAAGACATTTTGATTACATGCAATGTCAACACATTTCTAGGAACTTTAACACATTAACTGATTCATTAGCAAACTATGTGTTAAACAGACATTTGCGACACATGTAAAGGTAAATTTTTGAATTCACATCAATAGTTGAATAAGATTGCACATAACCATATAAAAACACTGAAAGTAAAAATAGATAGATGTTTTAAAATTTTATAGAATTTCTGTCCAAGACATGTTGGTCATCAAACCTCGAAACTCAAAATGCATATAGAAAAACATCCTAAGTAGACCTAATGATGCTCATGATAACAGGTCACAACCTGAGCTATCATGCACAATAGCCTCATCCAATGGCTAGGTACACCAATAGTATGCCGTTGCAACCTCATCGGTAACTCCTTGATCTGGATATCTAGAATGCCAAGGGTTAACCCCTCTATATGGTCCTGCAACTCTACTAGTGTCTCGGTCAAATCCAAATCCTAGAGAACTGCTCTTCCAACATTTCTCCGCGCTGGTTCACCAACCTACTGTTGGAAACCCATAGGTTGAACAATACCAAAATCTGCATGCATGAGTACATTTAATTTAGTCTTGGAAACATTAAAAACACAAAAACATGTAGAAACTTAAAAAAATAAAAACACTTGGTTAAAACAATTTACCTATAGCATCCCATTGGGCACTCACTGGTAACCTCAAATATGGATCTCCACGAAACTCCATCCCTGCATATGGATGCTCATCAATGGCAATGTGTTTTCAACTAAGCCAACTGAAGAATTCAGGAGGAAATGAGATTTATGATTGACCAGAATGTCGAGCCATCAACTCAAACCATCTCTGCATCCACGGATCTCTAGGACCAGTCAAACTTAGTGACACATACTGAGGTTGCATTAATGAATTCTCCCTAAGGTAGAGGTAATCAAGATCGAACCATAGATAAAATTCTTCATCTTACCGCTCTTTACCTTGGTCAACTGCTCTTTCATCGAAGAGAAAACTGCCTCACACCGGTCGAATGTAGTTGGCTGAAGGCACTCAAGTGTAAACCACATATATGATCTATTCGCCATATGAAGTGTCGCACTACCTGCCAACTTTGCGATAATGAAAAGGGTTGTTCGCAAAGGAAAATCATGACATCCCTGATATTGATCTTCCCATCCTTGCTAGGTTGTGTACCTGGTTGACAAAACTGTCGAATGTAGTCCCTCACTCATTCACCCCCATGGGCAGAACCTGAAAGAGATATGGGGGCACCACATCTCGACAATCCTGTAAGGAAGTAAACATCATCAATCGATATAAGGAGCACTTTTCCCCCTATGGGAAAAGCCTGATCCGCTGGATCCCATGAATGAACTAGGAACTTCAATACTTCTTGTTCTTTCCTCATCCCGGACAACCTGAAGTATTTGAGTAACCCACAATCTTTGACGGCCTCAACTGTACCAGGATCATTAAGGGAAACCATATCATGTTCTTCATGCTCTCTTTCTCACCAAGTAATAGTCATTGTGATCTAATCAAAGCCTGTGATCAAAACATAAGCTTTGTTAGGATCCATTTCGTGCAAAAAATTGAAGGATTTTTGGGTAAAATAGGAGAAACAAAGTTATCAAATGCGCCCAGCATAGCCCAGCCCTTGAGACAGTGCACTATAGAGCAGGTACCCTTCTGTTTGGGTGCACTGCAACGTAGTTTTCAATGTGATGGGTTGCGTTGATCCCAGGGTGATGTTTATTTACCCTCGCGACCCCAAAACCTTAAAAAACTTCCCTGAAACTACAAAAGAATGAACTTCAATGGAAGAGAAAAGGTATATCTCCTACCTAGTCCTGATGGCGTGAAAAATGATCCACAAAACTTCTTGCAATCAGCTGCTGAAGTTCGAGGTAAAAACTTGTTCAGAGCATAAAACTGAATGGTAAATATCAAATGGTGAAAATGACTTGGTAAATTCTTGTTTTATGGTTATTTCATGTCATTTAATGAAAAAATATAGCTTTTTACCCATTTTTACCAATGAAATGGGTATGTTTAATTTGTTTGGTGTTTCTTTGAGTAGATTTATAGCTGATACAGTGAATTTGACATGCATGATCATGAAATGTATTTTGACCACAAAGCATATTTTTATCTCTTTTTCGAGCTTTGTTAAACATTGTTAAAGGATCCCCCCTCGAGTCCCTTTTAGCTCTTTTTAGACTCTCGAAATATGGAAATATTTCTGAACGCTTGTCCTTTTCAGCTCATTAACAGATTGGAAACAACATCTACTCAGTATAAGTTTAACCCTTTTCCGAACTGAGATATATTATTTCCAAAAAAGGAATACGTTTATCGAACATGTTGAATAAGTTCTCTCTTGTATTATTTTACGCTTTTTCGGACTTGAGAGACAAATTTACGAAAACAAACTTGTGGAGTTTCCCTTTTGCCCCTTTTCAAACTCTCTAAACATGAAAGGACTGAGTTATCATTGTCATTAAACTCATTAAAACATCAAATAACGACAAACATGTCCATCATGAAAATACCGAGTTTCACCTTCACTAGGCTCGTTAAAACATCACATAGCGATGGATTCACCTGAAGAGTGGAATTATACTACAAGCATATATTATCCTCCTCAAGCTTGTTAAAAAATAAAGAGGTACTCGTCAGCAATGACTGGGGAAAATGGGAAAAGGGATAAATCAATTTATGGTAGCAAGTCTCTCTTGAACATGACACCTTCACTTCATCTTTGTGACTATTTGAGTTGGGTTATCTGCTTGATGGTTATCATGCCTATGGTCTATCACACCATCCATCACTTTGGTTTTAGGTCAATGCTGCCAATTCATTCAATGTTGCCAACATGTTCAGGAGAAGTAATTTAGTAAAACTCATCCTTTGCAATACTCATAAAACTTCATTTTCATGACCACCATTCTTGAACCTTGTGTTGTCAGTCACATTCTATGTCAAAAATCATTACACTCATTTTGTGTCGTTGATGTGGGATACATCAAGTCCCTCCTATGACGAGTCACTTCTTGTCGACATCAACACATTATCCAAGAAGTTGACTTAGAAACACCCTTTTAGTACCTTAGGTCTTGCATACATCAATGGAAAGTTTCTTACCTCCGATGATAGGTTGACACCACTGGCCTTTGACTGAAAGACTTTGTATGGTGTTCGACATCAAAACATTTATTCACACGATGCAAAATGTACTGCAATACCTTGAGAATAATTATCATTATCGGTGATCTCTCTCGCATCTGTTAACAGCTTACATCATTGGTCGGTAATCAGATGGCGTCTTCCCATGTTCAACTTCAGATCACATATTTACATGGTTAGACTCATACTTGAGCGAACAATTGGACAAGATAGAAGACCCTGGATCTAGTTTCATCCATCTAGGTTGTGATTTCATGAGAGTACAAAATCATCTATATGATGGCTTTACACTGATGGTCATCGCATCATGGGTCTATATATATAGTAGACTATTTATGTACATGTAATGAAAAATTTATATGTTGAGTATGGGTATGCCTCCCCTCAGCAATTCATGAAAAAATTCAAAATATCATGATGTTATGTATTGTAATCGATGCAGGTCACCATCCACTTCAGTTCCTCTCCGTCACATCATAAAGCATATCACTTGACATTATCATTTTCAACTTCATGCTTTAGAGGGAAACTGTTACAGGTCTATTTGGGCACATCACTCCCGACATTTAGATCAGCACCATTAGGGCTCATCAAACCCTAATTTAGTTGTTACATGCCATAGACAAGTCAACTCATTGAATGCTTCCTTCTATGAACATTTCATGGCCTGAAGCCTTCCTGAAATGCCTCCTTTGGACACCAGCACAACCCAAGCCATGAGATAGTGCACTGCAAACCAGGCAGTCCCATTGTGGCCTGCACTGTAGTGCACTTAGGCCCTCTTTGACCTGCACTGGGCGAGATTGAGCGAAATTTGCATAGGGTTTTAGGAATATTCCTTCATTCTAGATGATTCTAGAAGGATCCCATCTCTTATATCCTCCTATGAGCTTGAAATTAGATTGGATAAGGATCCATTAACCTCATATCCTCTCATCACTTGCTTGACGGAAAATAACTCCAAGTTTGGAAGGCCATTCAATACCCTCATTTATGACAAAACCACCTCCATTTCCTATAAATTGAGCACTCATCATAGTGATCAAGGGGCTAGAATCTGAAGTTTGTAATGAAATTCTATTGGTTTGAGAATTGAGTTTATGTTAAACAATGTTATGCTACTGGAGTAGTGTGATTTTTGTGTGGCGAGGGTTGGACTGAAGCTGGAGGAGTGGCACAGGATCACACTGTATTGGGTGATATGCTTCCTTCTACATTAATAAAGAGATTATTCCTTTTATCATATGATTGTTCATATATGTGATGGTTATGTGTTTCAATGTCTTCGATTCCACTGTTTTATAGTAGATAGATCATGTATGGTTTGATCATTTCTTGTTTCTAGTTATCTTGATGCAAGTACATTTTGAGAGGATTTAGTTCAAGTGGGAGTGACAGGAGCAATTCAAAAGAGATCTAGGAAGTGAAAGACTACAAGTAAGTTCCTCCATCTCATCCATCTTCTATAAGAAAAGGTTAAGGTACTTTCTTTCTGTTGTTCTAGGTGTAGTCACCCACCTAGGGAAAATGTGTTTATCCATAGATGCAAATTCCATATAACACAATGCATTACAAGATATTGTCGAATTCATTTCTTCTTTCTCTAGGATTGTTTCCTAGTGTATATCCTCCTCTTTGGATGTTTCTTCTTCCTTTTCTTCACCATATTGACAATCTATGTAGAATAATTTCTTCTTAGCACACTTATGACCTTTAGTTTATTTTCTATCACAACTATAAAAAATCTCTTTTGTTCCCTTTTACTCCAATTTTTGTGGTGTCAACCTTGTACGTTGTGGAAGACTAGGAGCAACAATACTTCCATCTTTATAGTTGTGAGTGGTAGACTTCCTTGTTTCCATATTTTTTCTTTCAACATTTCATGCCACACTAAATTCCTTCTCCAATGAATCAAGTTACCAAAGGAAAACCTCATGTTGGATGTTATCTGTTAAATTCCTTATGAAGATATTAATCCTATGCTCCAATGGAATATTGGTTACCCTAATATTTAATTTTTGGAATTCTTCAATGTGGTCCGCCATTGAATCCTTTTGTTTGAGACATATCAATTGGCTAAAGAAGGTGTTTCTCTTTGTAGATTCATAATGTGCTATCATTTCATGCATAAAAATTGACGACGTTACAAGTGATTTACAAGAATAAAGCCATATATACTGTTTGGTCAATTTAGTGTGCTAAATTGCTCTACATAAATTATCAATCTAGGTATCGTAAACTGATGAAGTGTAGTGCACTATATGTGCTAGATGACCCTTATTACCTCACTGTTTTTGAGTTTTATGTTGGTTTGGGGGATTGATCCTTTAATTCCTAATGTTTTAACTTAACAAAATATTAAATCTACTTCTGCTAAGAATCCAGAGAAACGAAATGAGGACTAAAAGTGCTTATAGCCAGATTTGAAAGTAGAGTTTAACCAAGAAAATGAAAATAGAGTTTCTATTTCTGTTCTTATTATCGTTCCAAATCATGAACTAAAGGACTTAAAAGTGAAATTGCAACTATTTATTATGGAAACAAAACTGAAATGAAATATTGAAAGTGAGATTACAACTACTGTTTAGTCTATTGTAGAATCAAAACTTAATGAAAAACTGAAAATGAAATTGCAGCAAAGCTAAATGAAATACTAAGGCTGAAAATGAAATTGCAACTAATCTACTATGGAAACTAAATGAAGTGCTTAGTTACTCTGCTTCACAATTTTGGGAGAACAACGTCCTTGTGATAACATTTTGAGGAATTCTTGTACTTCATTATTCTAAGAGAAAATAAATACAAAAATGCAGAAAAAGACTCATTACATAAATGAAGTATTCCACCACTTAGTTTAAGATGAAGCATCAACTAGAAGGGCTTTTAGAAACATTCACTTACAATATGAGTCACTAAACTAATAATAAAATGGCAAGCAGAAATGACACTAATCAATTTTAACTAAAAACTTAAATACTAATGAACAGGAAATGAAATAAATTACTCTACACTACTGAACTCAACTTCAAGCTACTAATAAGAAAATAGAAAGAAATGAAGCAAAAGAACTATTCTGTACTGAAATAAGTTATTCTACGTTAGTAAGAAGATGACAAAAACTACATTATGAACAAGGTTAGAAAATGATTATAAACATTATGGAAGAAACAATGAATTCACAGTTTAACTATAAAAGACAAAACCAAATGAAATGCAACCTTAGCCAGTGCAGGGGCCCTCTGCAACTGCTCAGGTTATATGTACTTAATCAAAACTCCAACAAACTCTTTCAGGTATCCATGAAACACACAGTCTTCATATTAAAAATAGAGAATGAGTTCTCAAAATTACAGAGCGGTAATATGAACTTAACACATGAGTAAATTCGAACTAGTTCTGCATTCTTCACACAGGTATTTATAGAGAAATTATACAACTGTTTTATGGAGAAAAATAAGCTATAGCAAAAACACGTAGGCAGACAAGTACACATAATTGTCTTCCTCGATTGTTGGAGACATAAATCTAAGGTGATGGCTATTGGATTCAGTTTGCACAGATGGCTGATGAAGTCCATGGCCTCAAGAAGTTGTTTCGGATCCCATCACTGTGAAACGTGTACAAAACAGAGTCTTGTTTGCCTTAGGACTCTACGTTTGACTTTTCCTTTGACCGAACTCTTCCTTATGGATCTGGGCTAGATGAATATGACACGATCCATGCCATGATGTTTTCCAAACTGCCCATGTAGTTGTTTCCTTCTTCTGATACCTGGAACCTATAAAAGCATGGAAGTAGCTGTGGAATAGTCGATTAGCTACAGAATAGGTTGTGTTCCATAGCTAAAATAAAAAAACCTATTCAAATAGAAAACATAAAAGTATAACACGAAAATCACTAAAAAGTTCTCCTTAAGGCAATGTATAATGGTTATTGTTGATAGGAATGCATTTTCCATGGAAAAACAAAGAAGGATGGATGAGAAAAGTTGCTAAGGAAAGGGTAGTTTTGAGACTCAACATACCTGCACTGCAAGACTATTGCATGTCCCCATGCAATCAAAATTATGAACTTCCTCCTCCTACTGCATTTGTTCTGATACTTTAGCCAAAAAATCTAACTTCCTCTTCTTTCTTTTCTTTGCATCAACTGCCATCCTTGGCTTCCTCATGATAAATCTGTACTTGAGGTTAATAAGTGCTCTGTTTAGCTTCTTATTCTTCCTTTTTAGTTCTCTGTTCTTCTTGTCCCATAAACCCAAGTGAATCATAGTGTTGTGATGGATAATTTTATCCAACTTATTATGTTCCTTTAAGGCTTCATTTTCTCTTTGGATGTGCCTGTTCAGAACTTCTAGCTCATAGATCTTTCGTTTAAGGGACCTAGATAGAGTTTCTTGTGAGGTGGTAGGCTTCTTTGGATTAGTTGAAGTCCCTGGGTCTACTGATGTAATATTTTTCTCCAATGACTCTATGTAGTCATAGATTTTCTGTTGGACTGGATCAATGCCAGGAGAAACTCCTCTTGGGCTGCCCTCAAAGTTATGTGGAGGAGAGTTCTGTGGGATTTTCTCATATGGAATATTATCAGGGGACTGAGTTGGAGTTTCTTCCTCTAAATATACAAACTAGGTCTCTTTTAATTTCACTTTCTTCACTTTTCCCCGAAGTCTAGAACTCCTCAAGTTTTGGGAGCCTATGATCTCTTTTTCTGTAACCCATTTTCTCTTTCCTTTCTCCTTATCTTTCTTGCTCTATTCTCTGATTTTCATTAGTCTTTCAGAGAGAAGTTTTTCATCCTCTTTAGGTGATGAAGGTTTAGGAATATCCCTGTGGGTTTCTTCAGCCTTTTCTTTCATTTTTCTCCTCTACTTAGTATTCTTTATGATCTCTGTTAATTTCTCAGGGATTGGTTCTTCTTCATCAATTTTTTGCGCTAAAGTTTCAGGGGTGCTTTGAATGGTGAGATTGGTGTCCTTCTCCCACTTCTTTTAACGGGAATTTCCTCAGACAAATCTGGAGCATCTTGGAAGAATTTCCTTACCAAGAACTCCTCCCATGTATCCCGTACACTTCTTAAATGAAATTCAACTAAAATCTTCACTAGTCCATGGTGATATAGAGTGGTTTCTTTTGATTCAACTTTCTTCTGAACATTAGTTTCCATTCTTCTCAAACTATTCAATAAGAAAAATGGAAGATTGAGGGTTCCATTCTATAGAAAATTGATTAACAGTTGTATATGATACACATACATAGAACCAAACCTCCCTTCGCATGTAATGAACTTTTGAGGAATTAACAACATGCTACTCCATTTGTTTTTAAGTGCAAAGATTGGAATCCCTTTTATAAAAACTGAAGTGTCCATACCTAGATTTTTAAGAATGACCTTCCAAGATTCATCATGAAACTCTTTGTTCTTAAACCACCTTTCTCCTAGCCTTCGAAGTTTTCTCGCTTTAGCTATAAAGGACTCGGTAACTGCAAATTTGATGTCACCTATTTCCACTTCCATTCCATCAAATGACCTGGAAAAGGATTTAGTGATTTCCTTATGGTAACTATTGAATTTTTCAATGAAACACAACCAACCAGCCTTTTGTAACATTCCCTTCAGCTGTGAATAACCCTCCATGTACTTCACCCCTGTGGGTTCAGTATAGCAATGGGCCCCATAACTTATGTTCTTAGCTACTCTTCAAAATTTCTCTCACTGTCTGAGAAATGGAATGAATGTGTAAAGAGCATTGTGGATTGTGTATATAGAAACAAAACGACTGTGGATATGGAGACGGAATGACAAGGTATATGGAAGCCAAATAACTGTGAATATAAGATAAAACGACTGTATATACGAAATATATTGAAACAGAGTAGTTGTATATGTAAATTGTGGGAAAACAGAGTGACTGTTATACACAAAGAATATGAAAACAAAGTGACTGTATGCACAAAGAGGCTGCAGAAGTATGAGAGAAAAACTTAGGGTAATCAATGAACTATCAAGGTTTGAAGGGTGATACATAGATAGGTGATGTTGTTAATATAACCATTAACATGTGTAGCTGTAGAAGTTTGGTTAAGTACAATTCATGGAGTTTAAAACAGATATTAGTTATGAAGGAATCATTGGACCGTTTGGCATTGAAGATGGAAGATATGACAGAGGAATTGTGGTAGTCAAATCACATAATGATTAATCAAGGAGACTTGTGATCATACATGTTATACAAGCTTATGTTTTTGAATTTCCTTTTGAAATAAGCTTTTGTATTTTACCTTTGGAACCTTACCTTGTATTTGCTAATGTTTTGATGTTTGCTTCCACAGGTGCTTTAGGCATGATTGGTCTTCAAAGTTGTTTTCTCTTCAATTACCTGCATATAATATTTTATTATGAATTGGCCACTTTGTGCTTGGACTAATAATCAAACTGTTGTTATAGAATCAAATTAGCTGGAGAACAGGATTAGCTACGAAACAGAATCAGCTGCAAAAGTGGAAGCAACTATAGAATGTAAAACAGAGAGTAAAATATGGCTTATGAATGAATGAAATGGAAATGTCTATGTGAGTTAAAATATGACAGGATGATAAATGAAAATGGAGATGAAAGAAATGTTGGAAAAGGAAAAATTTGTTGGTGAAATATGGAAGTGGAGTGAAGTGAAACTGTAAAAGTAAAACAAAGTGAAATGAGATGAAACAATGAATTTTTGCAGAACGCAGAGTGAGTCACTTTTTTTTTTAGAAAAGGAAATGGGAAATATAGGGTGTCAGAAGCTTCTGATTTTCACCCTGTATTTTCTGTATAAGCATGCCAATCAGTGATTGGTTTTCAACCTTATACAATTTATTTTTTATTTTTTTATTTTATTTATTTATTTAGATAGGAAAAACAAAGATTAATTTGGTGGAGAAGAAGGATTCTTCTTTACCAACTTCATTTCAAAATTGTTCTGGAAGATCTTGATGAACTCCTCCTTTGAGATTGGTTTTTGATATATTTTCAATCTATGACCATTCACAAGAAGAGGAGTTTGACTTTCATATATTGTTATGATCCTCACTGCTCCATTACTGAAAAATTTTTCAGTCTCATATGGCGCAAGCCAATGAATTTGAAACTTCCCTTGAAAATATTTAAATTTTGAATCAAATAACAATGCCCAATCTCCTTCTTGAAACCTCTTGTCCTTAATGTATTTGTCATGCCATTTAGCCCTCTGTTGTTGGACTAGACCAGTTCTTTGAACAACCTCTTTTTTGATTTCATCAAGTTCATTCAATTGCTCCAGTCTATGCTTTTGAGGTTCGGATAATCCATCCCCAACTGGACTGCCATCTTGAAAGTTTTGACTTGGAACTCGGGAACATGACTTGTTTCCCATAAACAAGTTCATATGGTGTATGTTGGGTCCCTATAATACTAGTGATTACCCCATTACTATTGTAGTTATACCCCTTATTAATATCGTTGTGCCGCTATTGCCCCCATATTGTTATTACTGTGCCCCATAGAATCTCTCTATTGTTATTTTTGTGGCTTTATATTATTATTGTTAGGTCGGCTGGTTTATATTGTGACTCCTTAGACTCCTATATATAGAAAGGAGGTTTTTGTCATTTTGAATCATCAAGAATTGTTCATTTATGTAATGTAAAGGAGGTTGCCCCCTCGAAGAGGTTGAATTATAAGGCGTTGATCTATCTTTTCTATCTTTCTGAGCTGGTTTCATAACATTTGGTATCAGAGCTTTGGATTCTAGGGTTTCGCTACTCCAAACAGGTCATCGTGGAATTTTCGCTATAAATTTTTTTCTGTGATGTTTCAGAAGTCGTAGAAAAAACCCATTTGATAAGACTTCACGCTGAACCTTGGGTCTGAATTTCAGAGCATTTCACGTGATATTTTGCGGGCATATGATCTGAGGAAGTTGGTCTTTTTGCAAACTCCTGAATTACATTCCAAACAGGTGACCTGGGGAAAATCGTCATAATGTTCTCTCTGGGGATCGGATTGAAATTTCATAAGAAGGTGTAGAAAGAGGACAGACTGTAGTTTCTAGTATGCATTTTTCAGATCTAGAGGTCGAAACAGTGACTCGTGGCACGTCGTACAAGTTCGCTCTACTGAACTAGTCTATAATCAAGTCATTGTGGGAGATTTCGCATATCTCTTCCTGGGAGAAACCAATTTGGGTCAGACTTGTGGCATTGGAAAGAGAACACAAAGGGCTACTACAAATCACAAATTTAGAACTAGATGATTGGAAAGTACAGAGATACATCAGAGGCAATATCAAGCTCCTACAAAGTGAAAAAAGGTGTATAGATTTCCTTAAATTTTTGCTTAAGCTTGGTTTGAAATTTTATTTTGAAGGAATTCAAAGGGCATAATAGAGCATTATTATCGGTAACTGATGCCCCGAGGAAAGAAAATGAAAACACCTAGTAAGGAGCCTGGAAGCTCTAGCATGACTTATGAAGAAGAAGAAGAAAATGCTATATGATATATCAAATTACAAGAACAGTGCAACAAGTGTCACTTGCACAAAAAAGCAACAGAATTAAGATGGATGGTTTAAGGGAAAGATGTAGAAGCTAAGATGGTGGTTTAAGAAAGGCCGTAGAAGCTAAAATTGATGGCATGGATTGATTAAGATGGAGAATGAGATAAATATAATAAGTTGCTACAAGAAATGGTCAATAAGGGTGAAAGGGTACTAAAGGAAACTCAAGATGAGAACAAAAGAAATTTTAATCATGATTACATAGACTCTAATGTTGGATCAAAGACTCACCATATTCCAAAAATCGATATGAGGAAGTTTGATGGAAAGGATCCTGCCACATGGATATTACAGATGGAGCAGTTCTTCAATCTCAATAATTTGCAAAACACACAAAAGGTACGTATGGCAACTTTATATTTGGAACCAAATCAGTTTGTATGGTATCAATGGCTTTGCTCTCGTAAAAAAATTATCACTTGGACAATTTTTACTGAAGAATTGATGGCACATTATGAGGATACAAAAAGAAACACTTTTTTTAGCCAATTGATAAGTCTCAAACAAAAGGGTCCAATAATGGAGTGCATTGAGGAGTTCTAAAAATTGAACATAAGGGTAAAAGATATTCTAGAGGAGCATAGGATTGATGTGTTCATAGGGTCTTTAAAGGATAATATCCAACATGATGTTCGCCTTGGGAACCTGATTCATTAGAGAAGGCATTCAGGTTAGCAAGAAAAATGGAAAGCAAAATTATGGCAACCAGGAAGCATACCACTCACAACTATAAAGATGGAAGTGTTGTCCCTAGTCTTCCACAACCTATAAGGTTGACACCACAACAATTGGAAGAAAAAAGAGCAAAAGGCCTTTGTTACAGTTGTGATAGTAAATACACTAAAGGTCATAAGTGTGCTGAGAAGAAATTATTCTACATAGATTGTGAAGAGGAAGAAGAAAAGGAGCAAGAAAAGTCAAAAGAATATACTCCAGGAACAAGCCTAGATGAAGAACAAATGAATCCGACCATATCTTGTAATGCATTGGCGGGAATTACCACTCCTCAAACCATCAAGATAGAAGGACAAATCAAGAAGAAAAAGGTAATAGTGTTGATTGATTCAGGAAGCACCCACAATTTTATTCATTGTAGGGTAGCAAAAGAATTGAATTGCTTTCTATATCCAGCACCAGAGTGTCAAGTGATGATTGCAAATGGAGGAACAATAAATTGCTCTGGAAAGTGCCATAATATCAAGCTATCCATGGGAGAATATGTATTGACTAGCCCAATGCTTTCCATTCCAATGGAGGTGCTAATGTTGTATTAGGAGTCCAATGGCTACAATCCTTGGGTACAATAGCTTTTAATTTTCAAGAACTTTTCATGAAATTTTCTACGAAAGGAAAGGAAGTTGAATTAAGGGGTATTGCAAGGAAACCAGGAAAGGTAATAAGCTCTAATGGTATGACAAAGCTTCTAAAAAATGAGCAAAGAGGTGTAATTGCACAATTATGCTCACTAGATGTTTCCACATCAGAATCATCTATTTCTCCTTATCTCCAAAAAGTCCTGGACAATCATTCCAAGGTATTTGAGACTCCCAAAGGTCTCCCACCTATGCGTGATCATGATCATGCTATTCATCTGATTCCAGGAAGTGTTCCTCCGAACATCAGGCCGTACAGATATCCCTATGTCCAAAAAGAGTGAAATTGAACGTATGGTTGCAGAAATGATAGAGGCTGGTATAATTCAACCAATTCAAAGTTCTTTCTTTGCTCCAGTTGTATTGGTGCACAAAAAGGATGGATCATGGCACATGTGTCTGGATTATAGGGAGCTCAACAAGCTCACTATTAAAGATAAGTTCCCCATTCCTGTCATTGATGAATTACTGGACGAATTGCATGGATCAATTTACTTCACCAAGTTGGATCTTAATTCAGGATATCATCAAATCAGAATGAAGATTGAAGACATTCCGAAAACAGCATTTATAACTCATGAGGGTCATTATGAATTTTTGGTCATGCCTTTTGGCCTTACCAATGCACCTTCAACATTTCAAGGTTTGATGAATTCAAATTTCAAACCATTCCTTAGAAAATTTGTGTTAGTATTTTTTGATGATATACTAATCTATAGTAAGGGAAGGATCATGTCCAACATGTTGACATGGTGCTCAAACTATTGGAGGAGAAACACTTATATGCAAAAATCTCCAAATGTTTCTTTGGAGTACAAGAGGTGGAATATCTGGGTCATATTGTATCTCATGAAGGTGTTAAGGTAGACCGTCGCAAAATTAAAACCATTAAGGAATGGAAAATCCCCACATCCATAAAGCATCTACGAGGATTTCTTGGGTTGACAGGGTATTATCGCAAGTTTGTTTAGAATTATGGGAGAATAGCAGCACCTCTAACAACATTATTGAAGAAAGATGCATTTTCATGGACTTCAGAAGCAACGAAGGCCTTTGAACATCTTAAAGAGGCAATGTGCCAAGCACTAGTCTTAGCTACACTGGACTTCACAAAAACCTTTATTGTAGAATGTGATGCCTCAAGAAATGGAATTGTTGTTGTTTTAATGCAAGAAGAAAGGCCCATTGCTTTAAAAAGTCGTCCAATCAAAGGAAAGTATTTACACAAAGCTATTTATGAGAAGGAAATGTTGGCAATACTACATGCACTTGAGAAATGGCGACCCTACCTAATGGGAAGACACTTCAAGGTAAAAACACATCATAATAGTCTTAAATACTTTTTAGAACAAAGATTATCTTTAGAAGAGCAGGAAAAATGGGTCACAAAGATGTTGGGTTATGACTTTGAAATCATCTACAAAAAAGGGAAGCAAAATGTTGTGGGAGATGCACTCTCAAGAAATGATGAGGATGTGGAAGCATTTCTTTGTGCCATTCATATTATCCAACCAAATTGGATAAACAAAGCAAGGGATGAATGGAAGAATGACGAGGAAGTATGGGCACTCATTGAAAAGATACAACAAGATCCCAGTACATCTAATACATTAAGCTAGAAAAACGATTCGTTATGGTACAAGGATCGGTTATACCTATGTAAGAATTCCCAACTCAAACAAAATATTCTTAGGGAATTGGACACCTCTCCCTTAGGAGGGCACTCAGGATTTATAAAAACCTACCATAGGGTTAAGAAGGATTTTTTTTTGGATGGCCTTAAATCGGATATTCAAAATTTTATGGCGGAATGTTTGGCTTGCCAACAAAATAAAGTTGAAACAATTAAGACCACAGGACTATTACAACCTTTATACATTCCAAGCCAACGTTGGGAGGAGGTTTCAATGGATTTTATCACAGGTTTACCCAAGTCCGAAGGAAATATTGTTAACATGGTGGTAATTGATAGACTTACCAAGTATGAACACTTTTTTTCATTATATCATCCATTTAAAGCGAGTACAGTTTATACTGCATTTATGGAAACAATTCAAAAGCTACATGGAAACCCAAAGATTATTGTAAGCGACAGAGATCCCATTTTCACTGGAAATTTTTGGATAGAATTATTTTCTT